>CAVNYN010219527.1:0-60060 GCA_963692815.1 Nyctanthes arbor-tristis
TACACGACGCTCTTCCGATCTCAAACTCGCCAACCCGACTCAGTGTCGGGTCGGGTTCGGGTTGAGGCCAAACCCGACCCGACCCGTCCGACTCCCACCCCTAGCTGAGGGCTCTCATTTCTGACCCATAGGTTTTTAGTTATCAAGTTTCAAAGCTGCCTAGTCAAAGCTGCATTCTAGAACATACAGCTTTACAAAGATAATTCGGCTTTTCATAACTCTTGCTTTGCTTATCAGTTTTGTACGCCGTTTACATCATTGTAAACTAGAATCCAAGATTGTCGTATCCATATTTTTAAAGTTAAGTTTTGAGCCTGTTCGGTACTCCGAAATACTACACGAACATGAAGTCTAATAGATTTCTATATTTGACTTTTCACCGAAGACCTATATGTTTCACCTCCTTTCCCCTAATTTTTTATCAATTACCTAGAATGATCTAAGAAGACCTTCAACACTAAGAATTTAATCTTCAGTTGCTGCTTCCTGCTTATAAGATAAAATTGTTAAAACGTGTTCTCCATTCCAAATAAACCAATGAGAGCATTTCTTAGAGACCAAGAGTAGGAATTAAAATTTTGACAAAGGTTCATCCATATATTGAAACCTCCCCTATAAATAGAAAGGAACTCTGCTCATTTAGCATCATCCTGCTAATGATAAAAAAAATACATTCTTCTAAGATTTGAAGTTCGAGTTGTGATCTCATGGGAGTCGAGCAAGCACGTCCCATACTTCTAAAACAAATTAAAGTAAACCAAACCCTCTTTCCATTTTTAATAACATCTTAGATTGATCTTCTAATATTAGACAACATTTTGTTATGAATGATGAATGTTCTGAAATTCTATAGAAAATACCAAACTGCCTTCCAGTATATGCACCCTTCAGAAAAGTACACGTACTTGGGCAGCAGTTTTTCCAAAGTTGATACACAAGTTCCCCTGATCATTCCAGCCTTAATGTTAATTTTTCTTTGAACTGCGAGTAGTACTTACACCTTCTCTTTGATTGATTATGTTCTGTATGTGCTTCGTAGAAAAGGATTTAATGTTGTACATGCGTAAAATGGATATGTGGTTATCGCACACATAAGATTCTTGCAAGTGGATTTCATCCTATACTTGTATAAAGTCGATGAGTTAATGTTATAATAGCACATGTATGATTCTTAGAAGTGACGAATTATGTAATTAATGAGCTATTGAATAAAGGGTTTTACTAAGACATACATATGATTTGCAAAGTGAATTACGTGCAGATGATCTCTACCCCAAATATGTCATGTCATGTTATGTTGGTGTACTGAGACCAGCCTAATGATTCCAAGGCGGGGGATAGAACGGTATACCGTAACTCTATTAGAAGTCAAATAGGCTTAAAGAACGAATTTCTGTTTGGCCAATTACTCAAGCTATATGTTAAACCCTTTTGATGGGTTTTCAGCGCTTTGGGGTAGAATCACACCACATAAATAGACCTATAAGTCATGTCTTTTAAAATGAAAAATATGTATGTGTAAGTAATACTCACTGACAATCTCCCAACTCAAACTCAAAATAACAACTAAATGCTTTCCCAACTACTACATTCCAAGTGCAATTGATGACATCTCATAATATCACTTTATTTATTTAAAGACACGCATACAAAAGTATATAAGTTTCATTCTTTTTTCCTTAATTTACATAGGCATGCAAAATACTTCGTTATATTTCTAAGTACGTCAAAATATATATTCCACGGCACATTTTATCTGATCATGCCAACCTGGTCAAAAGGCTCGTCTCCAGATTGGAACTGATCCTAGAAGTTGGTCAAACTTCAGTTATTTCTTGTAGGGAAAAACATTTAAGAAATCTTTTCGTGAGCGTTAATGCCCAGTGAATGGAAAGCTAAGAAAAACTTTCATACTTTTAAACAAAATACCTCTTCCATCAACATATTCATCCAAACAAGTCAGAAGAAAATCTTCTTGGATCAAACATTTACAAAATCATTATAACGCTAGAAACATCATGAAAATCATTTCATTTCAAGATCATCATTGAATTCACCTCAAAGAGTATCCCACATCCCATATTCATGATATCAAGTCATACGCGCGTAGACATCAGCTTGGACCATATGTACGCCTTAAGTGGTATAACAACTAGCTTGAGCCATAACTAGCACAATATGCCCCTTCGCTTGGGCGGTATTCATTTTGCCAGCTTAAGCTATATGCCCCTTCGCCTGTATGTGGCATATTCATGACATAGGATATAGCTTGGGAAAATTTTCAAATCATTCTTCAGTTGAATTTCAAATAATTCATATCTTTGAAAATTCCTAACCATCACATTCATCAATTTCATAAATTGATCGAAGGAAAGAAAATTTTCAAAGAAACCGTAAAATCATTTTGTCGTCAATTTCGCATAATATAAAATCAAAACATAATAAACTTCATTTCCAAGAGAATTGACAAAGCTTTCATTCACTGGCTATATATATGATTTAACTTGGTTGATAGGCCTTTCCAATTTCTTCTGTGTCCCCTAAAAAAGAACATAAGCAATTTAATTAATAATCAATTTATTTACTTTTTCTTTAAACTTTTACTAACTTTATTTTCTTTACTTCTTTCTTAATGATGCAAAGTTTCTAAAACACTATATGTGTCAAGATAAAACTCATTTATATAATATAAACTTTCTATTTTTCTAAACCATTCTAACCTTCATTTCTTGTTCAATTAATGGTACTAATATGAATTTCCTTTTTGACTACAATTTCCCTATTCCTCATTCTCATTTATTTTTCTTCATACATATTTCACTAGTTAAAAATTTCTCTACTTAAACTAAAGTTCATCAACATGAAGTTTCCTTTTATACAATTATTCTAGACTTTATTCCATCTTTGAAAATTATAATAATATCACATATTAAAATCTTGAATATCCACTAATTAACAACACTAACTCTTTACCTTTACTACTAATTCTTTCTTAACCTTTAACAATTTCCACATTCTCCTATTTAACATTAAGTTATCTATTCCTTATATTTATTCTCAACTTCACTAAGTTTTCAATTACCATGATATCACTCTATAAATATAACCAACTTATAAAAAATTTCAACTTATTTACTCCATATAAAATTTCATCTTTATACTAACCTACTATAAATTCTTATAATAACATCAAAAACCTAAATTTCATAGTCAAATAATGATTTGATGCCTCTAAAATTTGTAGTAAATAAAAATACAACCTAGTATACATGTTCATAAAAATTTCCATAAACCCTATATTCTTAAACTTATATAAATTCAAAACCTAAGAACCAAAAATACTTACTTGTTTGTTCTTTGTATTATCCTTCCTAAGATTTTTCCAACTTTTTTTTTCCTACTTGCAAAACTTGGCAGAGGCTTATAGCTCTTTGCTTTCTTTCTTTCCTTCTATTTTCTATTTTCTTTTTTTTTTTTGTTTTGTTTTGTATTATATACTTACATATATATATATATATATATAAGTTAAAAATCAATTGGCGCAAGTCCCCACTAGGACTCTCACGGCCAATTTCTTCATTTCATTTTTCTTTTTCCATTTTTATTAATTATCGTTCCACTTTAACTCTTAATAGATCGGAAGAGCGTTTATATTTAATTTGGTCATCATGTTTTCAATCTATTACGTGAAATGAAATTATAAGGAAAAAATATTTTTGGGATGTCACAATATCGGATATTTGCATCATTTAATGAGTATTTCATGATATAATACTATAGTATAGTATTGTTGTTGAATAAGGAAGAAAAACGTATTTTCTCAAGTTAAAGTTCGTTCTTCCAATATTGTAACTCGATAAGTGTAATGTTGTCAATACTATTTATAAAAGTTTGTTTCTACTTAATTATTATGTAATGTTACAATCGTTTATTGTAATTTCATAAAAATGGCATTAATCGATTTCAAAACTGATTTTGGTAATTATCTAGGTGCATACACCTTAAATGAAATTGCGTGCACCTGACTATTGAAGATACTTCTGCTCCAGAAGTGTATGCACTCCTGACTCATGTGCACACACATGCTTGAAAGAAAACTTTTGCGAATAATTGTTTCACTTTCATAAATCAAGAAAAATATTTCATCATTAGTTCTTTGGTAGTATCATTTATTGGTATATAGAAAAGGAAAAATTTCGGGTCGTGACATGAGTGATGCTGTGTTGATCAAATTTTCATAGAGTCAATGTGGGTTTTGTTTACGGAGATTGCATGCTTACGTAATAATACTTGATTTGAGAGAAAACTGATGACTCCAGATGCTGTGTTGATCCAATTTTCTATGGAGTCAAATGCGAGTTTCATTTATAGAGCCCGCATACTTGCATAACAACACTTGATTTAAGAGAAAACTAATGGCCCTGGTGTTTTCTACCAGTAGCAGAGGAAAATGATAGGTACGCAAGCTCTGTAGTTGGCTCTATAGAAAATTTGTGCTTTTGATCACCATTAGTGCTCGATGGTGCGTCATGTAGCATTAAATGATTAAAATTCAGTCCACCCGGATGGGTTTAATATTAAATTTTATTTTAGATTTATCATTTAAGATTTGTTTGAACCTCTTTAACACATCTCTTTATAATTTCACCTATCATTGATTTGACTACTGATTTGACAACTATTTATTTATAACCACAAATTTCAAATTTCCATTAAATCTACACAACTCATTTCACCAACTTATAATTTATCTTTATAAGTTATAAGGATAAAGAGAATCAAACAACCACTTAATAAAATGTGTTGGATGAAAATTTTGTAGCACTTATGGGGGTGTAGTATGTAGGGTGCATGGATGCACACTAGGTACATTTGAAAATTCAGGTGATGTGTATATATGTACACACATAAAATATGAAGTGTCATAATCAAATTAATATATCAAATATTTTCTCGTGATAGATTGCATCTTTCTTTTTATATCACTATGAGATGCCTTTGCTTATTTTCTTTGTATTTCAATTTTTAGCATTTTGTTTTGAGTGCAATTTCCAGGAAAATTTTGATTTGTTTTCTTACTTTCGATGTTTTTGGTTTTTCATACTGAAAACGATGAAAATGTCATCTTGAGTGTTCTTTTATGAGTTTTTCATTGTTTTTGTAAATGTAATTTCAAAAAAATATATTGTGAAAGTGAACGTGCTCAATTTTAAGTATTTGGAAACAAGTAATGACAACGGGTTAAAAAAGCAGGGAGAAGAGGATTATTATTTAGGAACTGTGATTACGCAACTAAACATAAATTTAAAATTTAATTTAATGGTGGCGTGTCGTTTTGATCCCTCTCACAGTTTGCTTCCTAAACAAGTAAGCAACTAAGCATCGTCGTTTTGCACACGATAGCCCAGGTAAAGGTGGTCCTTAATGTATGTCTTTGTTCTAAATCAGTCCCTAGATTTTCATATGAATTGTTCACCTACTAGACATACTTGTAGTAGGGGATAATTGGACAATTCACATATGAGTTGTCCTACACATAAATTATCCAATTATTATCACTTGTCAAGTGTGCATTTAGCGGGATATCTAGTGGGTGATCAAAACTCATATTTTCATTGTTCAAAAATTGTCTTTCACGTCGTGTATTTAGGGTACCCAACGTATTTCAAAATCATGTCATTCTTTCTTAAAAGAGATGAATTTCTAAATAAAAGAAAAATGTTTTATCATGTGTACTAATTTAATGTCATATGAGAAATTCATATTTACTCTCAGTTTGATTATATTCGGGGTTTGGTGAAGCAATTACATTGTCCCAATGTTAATATAATTGTCTTTAATCTCATGACTCGAGACTCTTAATTTTTTCGAGAAGCATTTTAATTTAAGGAAGAAGAAGAGGAAGAAAGTCTGCTCATTTGTTAATATTTGAACGTCAAAATTACTTAAAGAAATAAAAGTTCGCAAGTGGTTGGTGAGCATGAATATGTAGAGTATTGCTATTCAATGGAAAGGTCGACATTACTTGTAAGGATCAATTTCAGTACTTCACTCACATTTGAGATTACTTTAACTGAAGTATATCCTTATAAATAAACTAATTTTTAGAAAAATATACGCATACAATACAATTAAAGAATTTCACTTATTAATGAGTCTATATATACTATGAGATTTTTACATCCAATTAACAAGTAGAACTGTACTAGACTTAAAAGAAAAAAAAAGAACTGAACTTGTTTTGAAAAATGGTTCACATACAAGCGAAAAAATAATTCATGTATAAGCAAAATATTTGTACAAAAAGGTATTATAAATCAATTATTATCAATTATAAGGAAAGAATCACTTACCAACATGAAAATGTCACGTATAAATAAACAATCAGTTATAAGTGGTTTTATTTTATAATAAAAATTAAAATTCATTTATAATAAGCTAAACCTTTTCTTGTGAGAACTTTTCATCTTAAGATCAATTATCACTGAATTCATTTATAATAATAAGTTGCAAACAGCCATTAAAAGTATAAGAATCTTTTATTAGTAATAACAAATAATTTACTTGTAAAAACATATATTTTAATGATTTCAGTTATTATTAGAATAGGAAGACATAATTCATCTTGATCTCTCTCCCAATTCTATCCTCTCTAGTCATATCTTTTCCAATAGCTAAGCATTCTTTATATGAAAGAAATACATAAAAATAAGCCGAGGACAACTTTATACTGTTATTAAATTTATAAAATATTTAGGGGGTGTTTGATCCTATTTATCATTTATCTTTATAATCTCACCTATCAATGATTTGACTACTGATTTGACTACTTTTCATCTATAACCACAAATTTCAAACTTATATTAAATCTACACCACTCATTTCACCTCTTTATAATTTCTCTTTATAATTTAATTCGGATAAATAGCTTCAAACAACCCCTTAAATACAAACTAATTTGATCGACTTTATGTTTTGAATTAAATGCAATAACGTTGAGCAATTAATAATAACTAAAATAAGTGGTTCAAATGAAATTTTCTCCTTGCACCTTTTGCATTCAAAGTTTATAAAGTGCCCTAGGTCCATGAACTTCCAAACGTACACGTTTATCATACTTGTATGTGTATTATACCTTGTAAACTCAGTTTAATCTAATAAATCAAGAATCTAGTACATACCTGAATTTTATGGTATAGATAGATAAACAAAATCAAATTATGTAAGGGTCAGATATGCGTTCATCAATTCAAATGGTAGAGTCTGTAATTTTGAAACATGAAAAACATCAATCAATATGACTCTCTCATATCTCTCTAGAATGTCCTCATATGCATTTCTAAAGGTATATTGACGGCAACTCTATAATTAGTCAAAATATTTTTATTCACATATTTCATGCTAAAGTACTACATAATTCTCCACTTTTCATCATTTACTAGCTCCAGTGTAAATTCGATCTATGGAAACTTGAACTATGTGATTATGTCGATTAAATGCAGGTTGACAGAACAGAACTACCGTGAACAATTTGCCGGCACCTGATAATTGTGATTTGAGGCGGTACGTAGTAGGAGAATTAGAGCGCAGAAGCGTAAGAATGTAACAACGAAGGAACGAATTAGGGCAGAATCAGGTAAGCATAAAATGACGTAGTATCAGTCAAAAACTATTAACAGTAGAATGCAAACCGGCTCTTTTAATATGTAGTGATACTCTAACTAATCTTATCATGCACTGTAAAATGTTTTTTTCTTTACAAACTCAAAAAAGGACATTACTGTCTATCATCCACCCATGTACAAAATATGAGAGGTGTTTGATCCTCTTTATGAAAACATATTATAATCCCACCTACCACTGATTTGATAACTACTCGTTTATAACTATAAATTTCAAACTTTTATTAAATTTACACCACTCATTTCACCTCATTATAATTTCTCATTATAATTCAATTTGAATAAATAGATTCAAACAACCACTAGATAAAAACTCCATGTAGACTATATAAAGCACCAACCACTCACGGACAATATGAGTGTAGAAGTGAATGGAGAAGATCCATCCTTTTTAAAATTTTGATATACACGTATTAATTTCTTACATTACATTTAGCCCTTATTTGATACTCTTTATCAAAACACATTAAAATTCTACCTACCACTGATTTGACAATTACTCATTTATGACTATAAATTTCAAATTTCTATTAAATCTACACCACTTAATTTTTCTCTTTATAAATCAACTACCATAAATTGAATCAAACAAGCACTTAAGTTCATGTAAAGTTGTGTCCTCGTAGCTAAAATTAATGAAGAGGAACCGTTACATACACATGACGTGTCCATGCTCAAAATCAAAATTGATCATTTTTTAAGGGCAAACATGCAATTCATGGCACCATTGTCACCCCATTCACTTTCACGTATTTTGTCATAAAATACTGAGAGACAAAATAATCTTCATAGCTAAGTGGCCTCCCATTTTTACTCCACGCACGAAAAATTGCTTACTTCATCTTAGGGCGGGAACCTGAAAAAATTTTCACCCCTTTTCTGACATTTATCAATCCATCTCTTTCTAGGGTTTTTAAATTGTCCTTTCCAATTTCAAATTTCAAATTCTCCCAAAAATACATGCTTTTCATCGTTCTTCTGTGTTTATGAATATTGAGAACTGATTTTTGATGTTTTAGAAATTGGACAAGCAAAACATTGAAAAATATGACTCTTCGGAAAGGGTCGAAAGTGTGGGTGGAAGACAAGGAGTCGGCGTGGGTAGCAGCCGAGGTTACTGATTTTGTCGCCAAACAAGTTCAACTCCTCACTGTCTCCGGTAAAAAGGTGATATTTTGATTTTATTAGTATTTATGGGTTTGAATTTTGTGGATTGGTGAAGATAGTGAAGTGTGTTGATTTGACTTTAATTCTGGGGACAGGTTCTGGTACTGCCGGAGAAATTGCATGCACGGGACACCGAGGTGGACCACGGAGGAGTGGATGATATGACCAAGCTGACTTACCTGAATGAGCCTGGTGTTCTTGACAATCTTGAGAGAAGATACGCTCTCAATGAAATCTATGTGAGCTCCTTAGATTTTGTATTTATTATTTAGATCCTGAAAAGTTGTTAAATTGGGTGCACTGGATTATCTTTTGCATTTATATGATTAGAAACTAAGCGTAGTTTTTCAAGAATAACGAGGCGAATAGTTCATTCTGAAGCAATTACTTTGTACATTGTGCTATATATGCCTTCTTTTCAAATTGGGAAAGTGTTATTGCTTGAGACAGGTTTAAAGGGTTCCTTAATTTGGATGTTTAAGGGATGTTTTCGATTCCAATCTACCTTTTCCATTAATCTCATCTTCCAATTGGCAACTATTCAATTACAACAACACATTTTGAACTCAAACCAAATCCTTATCACTTATTTACCTCATCTTAACTAAAATCAAATACCCGTTAAGTTACCCACTTCACTTATGGTATACCAATTACAGACGTTACTCATATATAAACACATTAAACAATAAAGCAAATTGCTAGAATGCATTTTTTGAATAAAAATTGCAATCTTGAGGCATAATGTGAGCAATGAATTATTATTCCTTGAACAAATATTAAGTGACTTTTCTGTAAAAGCTAATTTTACTTTTTTGCCCTTATGTTTAATGTTGGATCATGTTAGGGGTTTTCTGCAGTAATCTTGAATGATAATCTCATCACTCAGAATACTGGTTTTGAACCATGCTGTTGAAGCTGACATATTTCTGCATCATTTCTTCATTTTTGCGTCTGTGTAAAAGATGATGCCAAGATTTAGCTCTTTTGGTCACTTAGACAGGCTCAGCAGCTTTCATTTCCATAGCAACGAATTGTATTTTGGTTGTACTATTAATGCTTAGATCTAATATGAGAATTTGATTTAATTAATTAATTTATTATTATTATTATTTTTGCATTCAAAACCCCAAAGTGTTTGATGTATAAGGTGCTGTTCTTGTTGTTAGTGGCGACCTACGTCAGGATGAGTGTTCAACAGGAGCTCTTGATTGGAGATCCTTTAGTCAACTTCTTTCTCATCTAGGAGCCATTAAAAGAGCTTGGTTTATTTTATGTGCTTTTGAAAAGTTGTACAATTTCGGAAGTTCTAATATAAGCGAGAGGTATGCCACAATCTCCCATACATGTGATCTTGAGTGCTTCTCTATGAGCCTCTCCTTTCTGCATATAGCACAGACCTGTTTTTCTTGAGTTTTCTTGGATTTAGATCTTAAAGATATGGAAATGGGCAAGTCCACTAGCCCATTTTAGAGCAGCGAAAAAGCAGGGAGAGAGCATTCCTTTACCAAGTTACATACTTCATAAGCTAAGAGCTTATTTTAGGGAGCTTTTGTTTTAATCAAAAGCGTGGTTAACAAGTCAAAGTTTAATGCCAACTATATATTCTTGATAAAAATAATATTTCACACTTACCTATAATCTTTTTTTTTACATTCCCACCACACACTCTCCCAAAAAAATCAACTTCTTGAAAATCAATTCTAAATAAGCCCATGTTCACAAACTCCTCTTTTGATTCAAAAATAGAATCTGGTTAAACCAATCACATCCACATATTTGAGAGCACCCACTTGTACTGCATAAATTTCAACTACTCATTCTCAAAAAATCTATTTCTAGCAAAAATGGTTTGCGAACAGGGGCTGAAGGTCCCTAAAACCAGCTCTAAATGTATTATTTTGAGAATTTTTTGTAAAACTGTCAGCCAATATTTCAAGATTGGTTGCTACTTATCACTACCTAGGTTACTGGTCTACAGTCTTCACATTTGTGAAACAGGTTAGAAGCTTGGTAAATGGAAATTTGTCAAGCTTCCTACCTAGAAATGAGACAAATATTTTTAGTTCATTATACTTCTCCATTTTCAGGATACTTAGGAGAGGTATAAGGGAATTTTGTTTTTTACTATGAGAAGGGCGTTTATTAAAATGTTCAGGATCAAATAGATGATATTTGGGGGGAAAAAGGAAGGAAATCATTAAGAAGCAAAATAAATCAGTTAAAGGAGTTCTTTCTGATTTGTTGTAATTTACTGATCCAATTTTAATAACACGTTCCACAGGACAGACGAAATTCCCACCACGTCTATAAGGTCATCAATTAATAATGAGAAACAAACAACCTATAAACCATCAATGTTTTGAAACGTTTTGAAGTTAAATACTGGTTTGTCACTGGCAAGATATTGGAATTTCAGGAACCAATGCTTCAATGATTTGCCAACTGCCAGTAAGTAGTTTACTGGTGATTAAGGGATTCTATACTGTGACAGCTTTGGTAAAAGAAGATAATAAATAGGGTGATATATTATTTTCTTCTTTAATAACTTTGGTTGAGACTAAACGGCCCTGAGGTCTGAAGCTTTGGATCATGGGGCAGTACTTTGATAGTGACATGTTGTCTGTGTATCCTAGTTCTCAATTTCATCTTCTATGTTATTCGTGCTTCACCTTTATTCCTTGGAAAATTCCAAGTTGATAATTTGTCCTTTAGTCCCTTGTCTACATTGCATGTCTTAGCCAGTTGAGATTGAAAGCAACTCTACTACTTATAGAAGCAAAAGACATAAAGATTCTTGGATAACTAGTCTATTTGATGTGCTTATATTTATTTTCTCAGGTGAAAAATATCTTTTCGTGTTCTTTTGCCTCTTTCCTAGAGCTTGAAATTTTTTTTCCACAAAGCAAAACCTGGTAAATGCAACTGTTAGCTAAAATTGTTAAAGATTTTCGAACTATTGAATGTATTAGTTTTGACCATCATGGTAAAGGGAATTGTCGAGGTTTCGTGGTTGTGGAAGTGTGGCTAATAAATGCGGTGAAGGCAGTTATTGGTCTCAACAAATGTGTGGTTGAAATGTCAAAGCAAAAAGACACCCCCATTAAATATTACTGATACATGGAGGACTTAATCTATGCCACGGGTTATAAGAATTTGGTTTTTTTTTTTTTTTTTGTGGAATGATTTCATGAAAAGTGCCATAATATTTTTCCTTTTCTTTCTTTGTTGGGGAAAAACTTGCGTAAAAGTATAGATTTAGGTGTAGAATTTTTTATTCAAAGAATGTGTTTTTGAAAATGAGTTTGCACAAACCCCAAAAAAATGATCTTAGAATAGTGAAATCATACAAGGCTAATGAAGCTAGCTTAAAAACTAGAACTTCTATTGACATGGGACAAAAATTTGATTGTCAAATGCTGAAGTTCCTCATCCAGTTATTATTCATATCTTTTTGCCTCCTATATTAATTATTATAGTTGCCTAATTGTGTGGCTGTGAAGGCATTATATCTGAAGTTCAGCATTCTGGTTTTTCTGAAACGCTTGGTTGTTGGAGACTTCTATATTTGGCTGATATCTGGTTTATGATCATGATAGACATACACCGGGAGTATCCTGATTGCTGTTAACCCGTTTACCAAGCTTCCTCATCTGTATAATCTGCATATGATGGAGCAGTACAAGGGAGCTCCCTTTGGTGAATTAAGCCCCCATGTCTTTGCTGTGGCTGATGCATCTTACAGGTTCATAGAGTTTGGAATTTTTATATTGCAGTTGAAACTTACCAAATATGCCTGATAACTTTGTGATTTTGAATTTTATGACACAGAGCAATGACGAGTGAGGGTCGTAGCCAGTCTATATTAGTCAGTGGAGAAAGTGGGGCTGGAAAGACGGAGACAACAAAGTTGATAATGCAATATCTTACTTATATTGGTGGTAGTGCCATTGGTGGTGACCGAACTGTTGAACAGCAAGTTCTTGAGGTGGGCCTTGATTGCATTTGATAATGTTTTTCAGCTTAAGTTAATTCTTAGATTAAACTAATGATTTTTGTAGGCATGTTTTCTACCTATATGTTGAGATGTATCTAAGGTGAAGAACTTGTTTCTATCTAAACATTCATCTATGTCCATAAACAAAATACTTGAAGTTGAAGCCTTGTTAAGAATGGCTTAAGATTGGCAGTTTGCTAGAAAGGTGGTCAGCTGCACTTCCCGCCAGCCCATTCTCTTCCTTTACGGCCACTTTGAATTGCAAATGTCATTTTGTATGTTGGTATTTTTGCTTCAAAATACAACTATTACTATTCACTTTATTTTCTTCCTTTACCGCCATTGTGAATTACAAGTTGGTCATATCTTGTGAAACTTACAACTATTACTATTCACTTTATTGCCTTTCCTCCGTCCATTCATTTATGTTCTTGGGTGGGTTGTCCATTTTGTCCTTTGTTTGATGTGCTCAATTTAATTGTTGTGTCATCCTCTTTTTTCTATTCCATTATAATCCTATTTGTCACTTGATTTGACAACAACTCAGTTCTAACAGTTGCACATTGCACGGGACTCACCAACTAACAAAGTGTTTGGCTAGAATTTGGATTACTTGTTGGATTATAATCTACTATGTGACATTATTTTATTGGTTGTTTTTTGTAAAAATTAAACAATTGCGGCTTGACTTTTATTTTTTTCCTTTTTGAAAAAGGTGAAACCAATAAAATGATGCCGTATGACATATTATAATCAAAATAGATTATAATCTAAGTTGCCAAACACATTGTAAATCTCAACCGTTGGTCCTACCTCATCGTAAATTGCCCATAATAGCAAAAATAATTACAATCAAATAAAAATTTAGTTTGTTGTATTTCTTTTTCATATTACACCTTTCAGTATGCAGTCAAATTGTGATTAATGCTAACACCTACTTGTTTTTGTTCTAGTCAAATCCACTTTTGGAGGCATTTGGCAATGCAAGAACGGTTAGAAATGATAACTCAAGGTATTGGTGATGCATATTTATTTTTACGCAATTCAATATGTTTGTGTTCTCTCATTTGTATAATTAATTAATATACCCTCTCTATCCCAATTATATAGTCCATGTTGTCTTTTTTGGGGGTGTCCCAAATTATATAGTCTTCTTTCTTTATTTAGGAGTCTAAAATTGCATTATTTTACTAATTTACCCTTATTTAATACTTAGTTAAAACTATCAATTTTAATTCTACTTGTTAAATAATAGTAAATTAAAAACACGGATTGCAAAATATATATTTTCAATACAATTTTTAATCCACGTGAATCAGCAAAGTAGACTATATAATTGGGACAGAGGGAGTATTAAAAAGTCTTATGCATTTGGGAATATATTTTAGACTACTTTATCTTAATATACATTTATAATGTTTCAATAAAATCCATTATACACAGCCTTTCGTTTTAGAGGAGTCAAATAATT
Organism: Nyctanthes arbor-tristis; assembly: GCA_963692815.1. NCBI lineage: Eukaryota > Viridiplantae > Streptophyta > Magnoliopsida > Lamiales > Oleaceae > Nyctanthes > Nyctanthes arbor-tristis. The sequence goes on from CAVNYN010219527.1 coordinate 14,318, forward strand.
TTTTCCTTTAAATTTTTATTAATATTTAATAAATATAAAATTGCATGTGTTTAATAGAACCATTTTTCTTGTCTTAGAGCATCTTCAATGGTGCAAGGTGGATTGCTTCCTACGTGACTAGAATTAGTGAAAATTCGTATAAGACATCTTTGATGGTCATGTGAATTCTTTGAATTAACTGGACACTTTCCAAGATATGAGTAATTGATGCAGCAGTGGGAAATAGAGAGAATTAAAAATATATCTAGACATTATAGTAGACAATGTCTACTACTTTAATTACCACATCAGTTTTTTTGGATGATGTGGCAGAAAAATTTCTCTAGTGGACATTCCATTGGAGACGCTTTTAAATCCATTTACCTATCATCATTCTGTCTTTTCCTCCTCTCTTTCTCTCTCTATATAATATTTTTATTTGTTTGAACACGAGAGCTGATAAACTAATAAAAGCAATTGAGGAATATAAAAGCTAAAAAAGATTGCACTGACGGTGAGTTACATTTAGGGCTTCTAATCCAAAACTTCGATAAGTTTGTTCTAAATTAATTTTTTTATTCATTCGTTTTATGATAATGATTTTTGAGATTTCTTACTTAATAGTTCGTTTACGTAAAAGAGACAGTGATGTAATTATCGTTGGGAAAAATAAGTTCTTACGATTCAAGTTTATTTAAATAAATTATATATGATGTTCTTTTAGTTCTTGATAAATGTGTGTATATTTAATATTAGGAGAAACCTAATAAGTAGTGAAGGCATAAAAGTTGTTGAAAGTATTGTTTCCGCTCAAAGTATAAATCAATCATTATTTTGGTTAGAAGTTAAACTAAAAATATACATACATATCTAAATTAGACTAAGTCCCACAACGGGTTATTATAAAAATCAATTTCATTGTACTCAAAGGCTAATGTATTATTTCATTTCACTGCCCATTCTCTCAATTAGTTGTTTAAAATATGCTTGGCTAGAATTACTAGTATTAATTTATTTCTTTTAAATATTATATAGGTTTTTAAAATACATGAATTGTAGAACATTGTAAAATTTTGTTTTTATAGAAGTTTTCTCTCTCTCTCAACTTCTAACCTTCAAGATTTTTGAAATCTCTATTTTCTATTTTTATATTTAAGTTTGATTATTACAAATTTGCTAAGTTTAGTGAAATGACATTTTACGTTAAATGTTCTCATATTTGTAAATTCGTCTATTTTTATATATTAGTGTTTGAATTTCAATTTATACCACAAACAATATCATTTTCTTCTGTACCCTTATGAATTAACATGTGTATGTTTCACAAACAAAAAATAATCAAACGTTTTTAATGGTTGCCAGTAAATTAATTGCAACACCTTGCATATACATCACATTTAGAGCTTGTTTGACCCTCTTTATATTTTCTATTTATAAATTCACCTACCATGATTTGACTGTTGATTTGACAACTACTCAATAATCACCGCACATTTCAAACTTCAATTAAATCTCCACAACTCATTTCCACTCATTATAAATTCCCTTTATAAATTGCAAAAATAAAGAGCTTCAAACAAGCTCTTATACCGATGTAAAAAAAAAAAAAGAAAGAAGACTACAAGCAATTGCAAGAAATAATGTTTGCAATTTAATAAATCTAAAAGATCTATGAAAGTGAGAGTTTTGCACTCCGTTTATATATAATTTATCATTATTTTTTAAAATGCACATGAAACGAGATGTTTAAGAAAATTAGTGATGAGTTAATTATTTTTCTATTCAAATTATGATTTGAATTTTTGTAAAATTAGAGAAATAACATGAATTTTAGTAATGCAGTAGTTGAAGTTTATTTTAAATTAATGATAAACCTCCACATAATATTAACTAAAACTTAAGTTGTCTAGTTACAGTTACAAAATTTGTTCTCAACTATAGTTTCAATAAATCCCTTCTTCCTAACTATGCACAAACAGAAAAAGTAAAGATAAAGAGAATAAAATGTAATAAAGAACTTAGGCCTTGTTTGATCCTCTTTAAATTTTCTCTTTATAAATTCACCTATTATGATTTGACTGTTGATTTGACAACTACTCAACAATCACCATATATTTCAAACTTCAATTAAATCTCCACCACTCATTTTAACTCTTTATAAATTCACTTTATAAATTAAAAATTTAAAGAGCTTCAAACAAGCCCTTATTTTTCATTAAAAAATTATTGAACAATAACATTTCTATGATACCTGTACAAAAATTAAAAATAATGTACATTGAATGTTTGAGGATGACGAGGAAAAAGGGACTTGGTTCCACTATAAGCTCTTGTTTGATCATGCTTTAGTTATGGGTTATTTTCTCAACCAATTTTTTGTTGCATTTAGCGTATTAAATTTGTGCTGCTTTATTTGGCTTTAGTCTGAACAATTTAATTCTCTGATGCAAATGCAACTGTGTAGCATATTTGTTTGTTGTCATTCATCTAGGCAACTGACCATGATTTATCATTTTCTTAATCTGCCTTTGATACTGTTGCCAATTATACCGGACCCATTTAAATAAAGAACTAGACGGTGACATTCTCAGTATTTCTGGTTTCTTTGTAATTAGTTGAGTTCCATACAATGAGTAACATGGATCATTATAAGCAATACTGAATGTGTGGAATGCTTTAGCAGCATACAGTAGTTAGAGCTTGTTCTTGGGAGCTTTATGTAAAGGGAAGATAGATTTATAGGAGAATGTGTGGTGATACTGTAAAAAAACATAATTGAGAAGTGTGAAAAATTATTTTCTGTGAAGAATATGTGGTTGGTATTAATTTGATAAACTTATTAGTTTAGACAAAGCTCCCCCAGAACAAGCTCTTACTCTGATTATCACATAAGACGACTTACAAAGCTTTTGTTGGATGGATATTTGTTCATTCAACAGCCTTAAATATTGCAATGCTAATAGAGAGACTGTTGCCAGCTAGAATGCAACTAAAATTTTGTTTCTCCTAGTGTGATTATGCTTGGTAATGTTTGGTTGGTGCAGTCGATTTGGCAAGTTTGTTGAGATCCAATTCAACTCAAGTGGTAGAATATCTGGTGCTGCAATTCGGACGTACTTGCTTGAGCGCTCTCGTGTTGTTCAAATAACAGATCCTGAAAGAAATTACCACTGCTTTTATCAGTTGTGTGCATCTGGCAGGGTACGTCCTCTGTCTCTATGAACAACTATTGAACTGTATTTTTTAGTGCTTGTTTGAAACTCATTATGGGTGCAAATTTTGAAGAAATTATAATGGGGAGAGAGAGAACTAGTCGTGGAGATTTAAAGAGGTTTAAAAAATGTGTTTGTGAATGAGTAGTTGTCAAATCAATGGGGTATGTAGAAATTATAATTTAGTGATAATGCATGCCAATAATGAGAATCAAACACACAATCAGTAAATGCAGTTCTGCCTTTTTTTATTGTCAGTTCTTTGTGTCAAATTAGGTGAGATTTTTTAATGAATAACATGGAACGACAACTAGCTAATGAAGATCTCTTTTCTGAGTTGTGGATGAAAAGGGACATACAAGGTGTTTGTCATGGTAGTGAGTTCAGATTGCATCAAATGCCTACTCAAAAGACATTTTGAAACTTAATCGCTTGTTTCACGAAGGAACGACCAGCAGTGAATGTTTTGATGCTTAAAGTTTTCTTTGAGTTGTTTCCTTCTCGCAGCAAACTCCTACCTGGATACAAATGTTGTAGTGAATATCCTACTTAATATTGAGTACTGTAGAATGTTATACTTGCAAGTTAAGAATGTGGTTTGGAGCCTTAATTGCAATTTATAAAGATTATCTATTGCCATGAAGCACGTCAGAGAATTGCTGTATATTTGTCTGCACCATATTCTAAGACAATGTTTTTTGGAAGAAATATTTTTTTTTACCATTATATTCTTTAGTACTTTCTTGATTTTTTGAATTTGCGGGTTTGTAATGGGAAATTTTAACTTGTTTTTCAGGATGCAGAAATGTACAAACTAGGTCATCCAAGCACTTTCCATTACTTGAACCAGAGTAAGGTTTATGAGTTAGATGGAGTGAGCAATACCGAAGAATATATAAAAACAAGGAGGGCTATGGATATTGTTGGCATCAGTCATGAAGAACAGGTCCCATAAACAATTTCATGAATGTTTTGTGCTCTTTACCAATTGTCCTTATGAGAGGTTGTGCCATCATTATCTTATATCATTGTTCTTCCAGGAAGCAATATTTTGTACCTTGGCTGCAATTTTACATCTGGGAAATGTAGAGTTTTCTCCTGGCAAGGAGCATGACTCATCAGTAATAAAGGATCAGAAGTCTAACTTTCATTTGCAGATGGCTGCTGATCTTTTTATGTAGGTTTCTTTTGGTGATATCTTGAACTACATTCTCTTGGTCAGCGCGATACCTTGTATAAGTTATGTAGTGCTGCATTTTGTGGTTTCCATATCTTTTCTTCCAAAACTTTTCTCTGCTTGAAGTTATAGGATTGTAATTGTTCTAGTCTGGAATGCACTATGATCCTCGGGCTACTTCTTGCTTTGTTCGTCAGTGATTCTATTCTTGCATCGGTTCTGTTTAATGACTGTGCTCATTTTAGGAACGTTACATGTCTTGATTGTTTAATGGATACTTTTGGCCTTTGATTAGGAGTTGCTTCTTTGATCAGGTGTGATGTGAATCTGTTACTTGCCACGCTTTCCACGCGTTTAATTCAGACTTATGAAGGAATAATTGTTAAAGCTCTTGACTGTAATGCTGCCGTAGCTGGTCGTGATGCTTTGGCAAAAACTGTTTATGCTCGACTATTTGATTGGTTTGTTATCATTTCTGCTTTTTTCAAACCAGTTCTTGTATTTGATAAAAAAATGAACAACGTAATGGTAAAAGTCTAGATGGTTCTATTTGTTTCAGGCTTGTCAAAAAGATTAACAGATCTGTTGGGCAAGATCATGAATCTAGGATGCGAATTGGAGTATTGGACATTTATGGATTTGAATGCTTTAAGTTTAACAGGTTATTACGATTCCCTTCTTTATCTTGATTTTATTTTATATTTTAATTTGAGACATTATATGAACAAGAAAAATAACTTTCTTACTGGTAGTGCAAGCCAAAAAATACAAAGAATTAAGTATTGAATAAGAATCTTCAGTTAACATGTCAGCATACGCCCTATTAAATTAAATTTTTCATTGAACTTTCTTTAAAGTTTATGTAGATGCTCGTACTTGCAAGAACTCAAAATGACTTCTCCAGTACAATGAACTATTAAGAATGCAGGCTGTTGATCTTAAAAAAATTTCAAGAAAATGTGCTTTAGAAAAAAAAATCTGGATATTGTTCTCTGGCAGTTGCTGAAGGCATGAAATAGAAGTCTCTACATTATTGTGGAATATAATTATATGATTGTCTTGGCAATATATTAAACATTAAGTATTTTAGGTAATGAATGGGCCAGTACAGATCCTATGTGAGTTAGTGTCATTTTACGAGGAAATTTCTTGCTTCCTAAGCATGTAAGCTACTTCTTCGGTCTTATGTGCACAATAGGATATGGACTTTTCCTGTGATTAAACTAATTAGAGCTCTAGATACAATGTCTATGGAAAGATTCTTGTCGATTATGGTTGATTCCAGTGCACAATGTGGCTCATTTTCTGGCAGCATGTTAATTGCTTTTGCTTCTACATGAACAGTTTTGAGCAATTTTGCATCAATTTTGCAAATGAAAAGCTTCAGCAACATTTTAATGAGGTAAGACTTCGAACTCTATGATGCTATAATTTTATAAACTCAAATTATGACCTGGCAGCTCCTTAAATTGTCTTATCTCCCTTTTTCTTTGACTTGTTTCCAGCATGTGTTTAAGATGGAGCAAGAGGAATACAGCAGGGAGGAAATCAATTGGAGTTATATTGAATTTATTGATAACCAAGATGTCTTAGATCTAATTGAGAAGGTTGATCCTTAATTGCTTATTCAATGTTTCATGTTGCTCAGTTGAACTTCCTCGATTTACTACTATGGAAGAGGGGGAAAAATAATGAAAACATGGCATGCTACTGAATTGGAATTTCGGGAATTATACAATTTTTTATGGTTAAAAGTGTTGTTATTGTCTTCAAATAACTTGCAATTTTCTTCTTATTTCTGCAGTATCTTCCCCTTTTTCACAGAAAGTGGCTACTATTGCTTAAGTTGTAAAACCTTTTATATTTGAAAGGAAACAAATCCTTGTACATTTGATTCACATATAAATTTAAACACATTCTTGGCACAAAGAAGGTTTGTTTTTTGAAATTAGTATTCTGTGGGGACTCATTTGATGTTGTACATGCTTTTGCAGAAGCCCATAGGAATAATTGCTCTTTTGGATGAAGCTTGGTACAATACAAGTTCTCTGCTGTTAATTGGTGCGTCTTGCTCTTGTTTGTTTAGTGCTGGTTGCTTATCCTTATCCTGATTTTTTAATTCGTGCAGCATGTTCCCTAAATCAACGCATGAAACATTTTCAAACAAGCTGTTTCAGAATTTTCGATCACATCCACGGTTAGAGAAAGCAAAATTTTCTGAATCAGATTTTACAATTTCTCACTATGCTGGCAAGGTGTGTTAATTTTACTCTTTGATATTACAAGATTCTATTCATATTTTCCTTTCCTCGGGAATTAGCATCACACTCTTAATTTACTTCCCTGCTTATTTTCTAGGTCACCTATCAGACAGAAACATTTCTTGAGAAAAATCGTGATTATGTTGTTGTTGAACATCGTAATTTATTATCTTCTTCTAAAAGCCCTTTCGTTGCTGGTCTCTTTCCCACATTACCAGAAGAATCTTCACGATCATCATACAAGTTTTCTTCAGTGGCCTCTCTCTTTAAGGTAAGACCTTTATTTTGATTGCGTGACATGTAAGATTTTATGCATGTTCACAAACCTGTTCTATTTAAAATTAGAATTTGGTTGAATCAATCGCATATCAATCACATCCACATATTTGATGGGACCCGCTCATATTACACAAATTTCAACCACTCTTTCACAAAAAAATCTATTTCTACTTTTAAACAAAAATTGTTCGTGAAGGAGGTATTTATTAATTAGTGGTGGTTATGGCTTTAATTCAAGACATTAACATTTTCTTATTTTTGTATTTGAAGGGATGGGCAAACTTTGTTTGTTACGAATGCTAAAAAGATGTGTGTCAGGAGAAAATTCATTTATAATAACATGGTAAATAAATGTGCAAACCCAATAATTTGTGTTCCATTTTCTCTCATCACTGTTTTTTAAAGAAAAACCTCAGCATGCTAACTTGGAGATATAGGAAATCAAGAAGAATGTCCCTTTCTGGCATTGGCAAAGTGATAAACATTCTGGTCAAAAGGAAGTCTATAATTTTGAAACTGAGCCCAACTACAAATTTGATTGCCTATAACATCTTTAGTTCGAAGCTAATGGAAAATATAGCTATTGGCTGATGAATGGTGAAAAAAGTAGAAGCTTCTATTGCCCCTTGACGTGTCCCTCCCATCTCTTTATATGGGTTCAGTACACTGGTGTGAGTTCCAGGCTTCAAGCTGCCTGCCCTCTTAATTCTGCACTCTCACCAAGTAAAATGTTCCTGGGTTATCATACCCGGCATGAAGTGGAATAATATTTACACTATGTATCCAACAAAGAGTATTTATTTTCTCCTGCTACCTTGTGAACTCTACTGATTCATACAATCAAAATACGTATTCTTGTGTTTTCAGCTTTAAAGAAAATCATCCTGTTTAAATGTATTGTTTGACAAATACTATTTTATTTTGTTGTTCTTTTTTTTTTTCTACCGTAGCACTTAAAAACTTGGTTGCATAGATATAGTAAGGCCTAACCTGGTTACCAGATGTATGCTGTCAATTCTTTTAGCCTACCAAATACTTTATCCAAAAGATATGACTTGTGAATCATGCGAATTTTTATTCTGCAAAGTTTAGTCCTGGGCCTTATATTTGTCCGCTGTTTTTAATACTTACGCTTGGTTTGATTCAGATTTTTTCAATATCAATTCTCACTCAAACTCATTTTCAACCACACATTTATCCATTAAAATAATCTTACACGTAAATTCGTAATTTTTCCTTCTCAACCACACATTCTCCCAAAAAATCACTTTTTTCACAAAATTAATTCTCAAAAATCTAAATCAAACTCACTCTTAAGAGCTTGTTCTTGGGAGTTTTATGTTTAAATAAATTTATGAAAGTTAGATTTATAGGAGAATGCGTGGTAGTAATATAAAGAAAGGTTACTAGGAAGTGTGAAAATTTGTTTTTTAGGGAGAATATGATGTTGGTATTGATTTGATAAATTTATTGATTTATGTAAAGCTCCCAAGAACAAGCTCTGACTTTGGGCTTGGCATGCCATATACATTTAATTTTGTATTGTCAAAAAACAGTCTGCTTAATCCAGTTATATGATTATTGCTTTTGGTTCTATACTTCTATTTGTGATTAAATGTGGAATATTCTGATTGCTAATATTATGAAGGCATTCTCTGCGTTTTCATTGTGGCTTGCAGCAAGATCTCCAAGCTCTTATGGATACTCTGAGCGAAACCGAGCCTCATTACGTCCGATGTGTGAAGCCGAATTCCTTAAACAGGCCCAACAAGTTTGAAAATCAGAGCATCCTACACCAATTACGTTGTGGGGTCAGTGTCAGCATATTCTTTTCATTTTAAGTTTCTTAGGAGCCATATTCATCGTGAACTTCATATTTGCATTTTGATTTGCTATCTTTGTATTGTTCGTCAATTCTACTGAATAACTAGGAACTTACTTCTGTGCTATCATGGAGTATGTGTTAATCTTAGAAGTCTATTTCAACCTTCAGCACAGTCATGAAAATTCTTTAAAACTGTTCAACAATTTAGGAGAAAACTTAGCTTTTTCGGCATCTTGACAAAAATTCTGTGAAAGGGACAATATTTAGGAGTTTAGTGTTTTGAGTTTGTAAATTGCTTCACACTAGAGAAGTACACTGAACTGATAGATTTCACTTTAACCTTGTGCTGGAACACCGTGCTGGTACCATACAGGGGGAGAGATTTTACAAGATTCCTGCTTTTGCAATGAAACCTGATAAATGATTCTGAATGTTCTTTAACTAACCTGAGTGTGTTCATCATGCGTGCTTCAATCATTTTGCATATCTACTAGCCTGAATGGATACCGCTAGCAGACGTAAACTTCTTATAGCATGAGTTTTATGTTGCAATATGAAGCTAGCTCTGTTCACTCCTTTGGAAAAGAAAATCACTGTACTTGTTACTTATCAAAGTACATAGTTTCTATATTATAGAAAATGTCGACGTCCTAGAACTGTATATTACTGATGTTTATATAGCAGGCTGCTGGTAATTCTTAGTATTCCACAATGAACCTCTTTGTTCTGTTTTAGCCTTTGGTGAATATCTTTCTTGAATTTTAAATTTTGGAAAGATATTTGCAATTGTAACATGATCTCGTATCATGCTTCTTATTAATCTTCTGTAGGGTGTCTTAGAGGCTGTTCGTATAAGTTTGGCTGGTTATCCCACACGGAAGACGTATCACGAATTTGTAGATAGATTTGGTATCATTGCCTTAGATATCATGAATGAAAGGTAAGCTCAGTTATACATTTTACACGTCCTATTCTTTTGCAGACGTTTTGCATGCTTGATGTCCTTCAGCATATCCATATTGCAAGTATTTTTTCTATGTTTCATGTATAAAGTTTCAGCTTTTTAGTGTCATATCCCAATATCTGTTGTTCTGTTTGGGTTACAGCTCTTTCCTCTTGTGAAAAACTGAATTTTATTGGCTGTAAACGTTTTCGTCTTCACTAATTTAAAGGTATTAACATGTTTTGTAATATTATCAGAGAAAAATATCTTTATACGTTTTGCTTTAACTGTTTGTTGAAGAAGAGCGGTCAATATGTTTGTTATGCCTTTTCAATGCCTTTTCAGGTTCATTTATTTTCTTTTGCTGTGCTTACAGTTTTGATGAGAAAATAACGACTGCGAAAATTCTGGAGAGATTGAATCTTGGGAACTTTCAGGTTACATTTCACAATAATTGTCCTAAATTATGTTGATTTCTTATGGTACGGGGTCTCTGCGGTTAGGTTAGTTTAGGTTTTGAATGTTCTTTTTCATGTCTTAACGTATACGGTGGCCTTGTAACTATCTTTTTGCAGTTGGGAAAGACCAAAGTTTTTCTTCGGGCTGGCCAGATTGGTATCTTAGATGCACGTCGTGCTGAGGTTTTGGATTCCTCAGCAACACGTATTCAGGGCCGTCTACGGACATTTCTTGCACGGCGGGACTTTTTATCACGACGGATGGCTGCAATTTCTCTTCAATCCTGCTGCAGAGGTCTTCTTATCCTTAAAAAGGATATCAAATGCTTCTATAGTTGTGCTTTGCATGTCTCTATTTTCATGCCATCTGCACGAATGTTTTACCTGTATAGGCAATTGGTCTTCCTCTATGTGTTTTTTCTTTAAGATCAATCACTTGTTGATTACCTTAGGTGAATTAAGCATTCATCATTTGGAAGACAAAGACTAAATTTAAATAATTTAAGTTGTCCCTTCTTTGATGTTTCTACATGAAGTTGTTCAACATGTTGAGTGCACGACAATAGCCATCTATGATAATTTTTTACGAGACGAGCCTGTGGTTTAGAAGAAAAAGAAAACAGGAAAGGATTTTTACCTATACAAAGGGGGTTGTGTAAGAAGGCAATTTATCTGAATAAGTTTTTCGCTCACTGGTAGTCTAAGCTTTTAAACGTTGGGGGTTCAATATATATTTTTGCTTTTCTTTCGTAACTGTAATTAATCAAGAGTGGCAGGATGCTAGTAATACGAAAAGTTATATTTGTCTTTGGCAAGGAGGGCTAATACATTGACTGTATACTTGCACAATCTAGTGAAATTCTGTGTTTGGGTTGCTTGTATTCATGAAAAAATGCTTCAAGTGGCTTATTCTATAAAATAGGCATCCAACATTTGGTTTATCTGCATAATAGTTCATCCCCCCCTCTCTCACGTCAATTGATATATGTGTGTGTATATATATATATTTTGTAGGTTATCTTGCTCGAAATATGTACGCTGCTTTAAGGGAGGAAGTGGCTGCTGTTGTCATACAAAAGTTTTTCAGACGATGGTTTTTAATGCACGCATATAATGAACTCTATGCATCGTCTGTCCATGTACAATCTTGTGTCCGTGGGTTTTTAGCCCGGCAGAAGTTTTTGTATAGAAGAGAACATAAAGCTGCCACTCTAATTCAGGTGAATTTTAAAGTTTTCTGTTAGGTTTTTGTAGTTTACATTTGTGTTTTTTGTCATTCTTTTATGGATTTTGTATAGTAGTGTTTGCTTAAACTTAGTACGTAGTAAAGTAGAGTGGGGGTTCTTTAAGGGCTTTTACGGAATTGATTTTAACAGAATATATTCTTGCCAATGTTCCTTCTCGACCTCACATTGTTAAAAAAATCATTTTTCATAATTCCCCATATTAGTTTTTAACCAAACATTACCTCTCCCTGAAACAAATCACTCTTCACAAAATCAATTCTTGAGAAATAAAACAACACCCCTTAAAAAAGATGACCTGGATTATGCTGTTTCCTTTCAGCCCTTTATGAAAACCAAGAAAATCTGGACTTGCCTATGGTATTGTACATCAGTATAGAGATCATCCACTAGATCTTCTGCTATTCTCAGTCAAGTTTGATACACTCCTTATAAATCATGCCTGCCAAATTCATTGGATGTTTACATGGTTTGCATCTTGAAGTCCCAATAGATACATAAAAATAGGGACTTCCGGAGAAATTAGTGAATTATAATAGTAAGAAGACAATCATCATTAATATTGGTATGCTGTTTTCCTCCTACTTATATTCAACTTTTTGTTCTGATCTCCACAGATTATTATTTCTATCAGTGCAATTAAATATGGATTTGTTCCAGAAATTTAACACTAGACCGTTACACCTCTGCTGTAACATCTACTCATTATATGGCTCGAAGGTCTCTCGAGTGTGCTTATTATTATTTATTTATTTATTTTTTGCTATATAATTCTTGATGATCAAAATTAAGTTCTGGGACTGCCAATGAGGCCTAGCCCATTTGGTTAGGAGGCTAGGCTGAGGCCCTACCAAGTTTGATTCCCCCATATGGGGGTTTGTTCTATGTGTTGTAGATTTTTTTGCGTTGTGCTTTAGTAAGACTTAGACCCGTTTGGATTGATTTATAATTGGCTTAATTTATAAATGGAAGTAATGATTGTCCTTCTATGACACCTGTAAGCAATTAAATTTGCCACATGGTATTGATGGGATGGGTATTTCAAATCAGTGCAAGGTGTCAATTCAAATACTTGTCACGTGTCTAATAAAGTACAATGATTAGTCTTATTTATAAATGGGACAAATTATAAATGATTCCAAACGGACCCTTATATTTAGGGATGGCAATTAGCCTGATCTGTGAAGAAATTTACCCACCCCGTGATTCATGAGCTCGACCCGTGACCCCAATGTGACCCCGCCCAACCTGCCAACCCGCCGTGCAAATTTTTTCCCCCATTCGGGTCGGTGTCCCACTGGTATCGGTTTGGGATCAGCGCCTCTACTTATATGTATAGGCACTTGCACTGCTAAAATACCAAATGTAATTGTACTTTCAAAAGGAGGAAAAAAAAATGGATAATCTAAGTTCCTGGACCTTAGGACCTGGTACACCTCTAAAAAATCTGCAAGATCTCTAGCTTACATCTTACTGAGGAAAAATTCTGGATCCACAAAAATTGGCCACGAATTTGGAACTATGAGAGATCATTATTTTTGAAAAATGATATTAAGCTATTCATAGTTTTAGTTAGCTGCAGATGATATTAAGCTATTGGCCATGATATTAAATCTAACCTCATTCTATGCAAGCTTTATATACGCTGCATCATGTGCAATGCATTTCCATGTTAATGTTTAAAATAGTTAAAAGTGCATTTCCTTCTTATCAATGTTCAGAATATTAAGTCAGATATTGAGGCATTTTAGCTCTGTGGGACGAGGTGCAAACTTTGACTTAAGCCTATTCTTGGCCATGTATTTTTGTGGCCCTGTTGCAAGGACTAAGCTAAAGGGCCTTCCTGGACAACTGCCATTAGCTTTCAGGCTTTGTTGACTCACTGATAAGTCAATGTTCACTTGTGCTTTCTTCTTTATCCTGATGTGAAAGATGCATTATTTATCTGGAAGTATTTATTTAAAATTTATCTTGTGTTACTTTTTAGATTTAATGTTCTAGTTTTTATGCAACCTCTGTATAGTGTGAGCTGAAATACGAACAATTTTTAAGAAAGCAGAAACTTCATTCCATGATTTTCCCCCTGTTTTTCTCGTTTTTGTACCTCATGAATTTTGTTATTTTGTTACATATCAGGCTCATTGGAGGATGTTCAGGGTCCGCTCTGTTTATCGTAATCGACAATCTAATATCATTGCAATTCAATGTCTTTGGAGGCGAAAAATGGCGAAGAGAGAACTCAGGAAGCTTAAAAAGGTGAGGATAACGTTCAAGTTGATTAGTTGTTTTCATTTTTGTCGATATACTGTATTTTGATCTATTGTAGAAATCTGGTACTGTAAATGCCTGGCCAATTTTCTTTTTTCGATGCTCCAGGAACGTGGATACCCCCATCTCATGCCACCCATCTTACCTTTTATGGATTTGTTTGCCACTTGACATTTTGTTCCCTTTATGAGGAATGTTGTGCTTGAAAATTTTCATCCATGGAATCTTAATTATTTCTCTTTGGATATACATTATTGATTTAGCATCAGCAACATCTATGGACTTTTTTATATAATGACGATTATGTTGTGGGGACAAGTGAAGTTCGATGTGTAGAAATTCGAATGGTTGTTCTTTGTGTCTGAAAGATATCCAGTGCGTAATATTCAAACACTGAATGTGTTATCATTCAAACTGGTTGCCATCTGCATGTAACAAGCTGATTTGAAAATTCCTCACTGTATACGATTTATAAACTCTTTGTTTTATGTTCTAACTTATCTTTATTGTGGGTTGCACCATATAACGGAAAAAAAAAACAATTTATTTATTTTTCATATAGGAGGCTAATGAGGCTGGTGCTTTGCGTTTAGCAAAAAGCAAGCTTGAAAAGCAGTTGGAGGATCTTACATGGCGATTGCATCTAGAGAAAAAATTAAGGGTATGAGTCTCTCTCTGAGTATAAATGGCTTGTAAACGTTATGTTGTATTTTTAAAGCAAAACTAATCTTATGCCAGAAGAAGTGGAACCAATCTGGACAATAAAATAATGGTTTTAGTAGGTTTTACTATCGATACCGTTGGGACCATTTCTAAGGAAAATATCTAGGAGAGACTAGAGGGAGTACTCTGGAAATTTTGAATTTTCAGTTATGCTTAAAACTGATTTCAGAAGGTGAATTGAGTCTCAATTTATGCTACTTCAATGCATTTATGGCGTTTCAGGTTTGTTCATAGTCAAGATCATAAGGCATAGCAAGACGGCAAGTCAAGCCTCGAGCCTTGCAACTTATAAACCTATCTTTACAAAAAAAAAAAATAATAATAATAATAACAATAACAAATATAATTTTAGTTCTTAGAAATGTAGAAAAAATGAAAAGGTGCATGCAGTTTGGGGCCTATGGACATCTTTTGGGGCATAAGCATGCTTTTTGCTTCGCAGGGTCACACTAGGCCTCCTTTTTTCTTGCTTTATCCTTATGCGACGTGTTTTCCCCTCATGTACTTTGTCTTTTGCTGCCTTTTAGAACATTGGTAAAGACTGTTGCCCAATACTTTGATTTGACCATTTTTAAGTATTCAGCTTTACATTTCATGCGTTTTGAGCAAGAGTTCATGTAATGGCCTTTAGTTGTCCGGTCAGCTTCGGCTGGTCAGTTTCTGTCAGCTAATTCTTAGAATACGTCTTTAGATGAAGGATCGGAGACCAATAGGATGGTTGTATCTCTCTCTGGCCCCCCCTCCCCCGGCCTTTTCTCTTCCTTTTTGTTTTCAGGGTGTGGCTTTGGGGCGTGTTTATTGTTCACAAATTTAATGCTCACTCGGAATACAGGCGTCTAATGAAGATGCCAAGTTAGTAGAAATGTCAAAGCTTCAGAAGACTATCGAATCTTTGAGCCTTGAACTGGATGCTGCTAAACTTGCAACGCTGAATGAGTTCAATAAGAATGCAGTGCTACAAAGACAGTTCGACTTGTCAGTTAAGGATAAATATGCGCTGGAAAAAGACATTGGCTCATTGACTGAAGTAAGGAGTGAAAATTCAATCTTGAAGGTGATTTACCTGGACTATCTTCATTTATTCATGCTTTCAGCTTGATTTATTGTTTCCTCTTTATTAGCATTGTTTCATTGAGCTTTGAATTTTAATTCTTCCGACTTGTAGACAACATTTTATATTTGAAAGTTGTCCTTGATTATTTGTCTTCGAATATTAGTTATTTAGTTCCTAGGTGAATTGCTATTTTGTCTGTGTGTCTATTTATATTGAGATGCTGTGTCCAGTTAGTGTTCTGTAGAATATTGAGACAGAGGATTTCTGGATTTTACACAACTATTTTCTAGAATCTTGGATTTAAATATAACTTACAGTTTTAAAAGTTTTCATTCCATCTTATATATATATATATATATATATATAACTAAATCCAACATTTGAGGTTTTAGTGGCAAAATTTTGCAGGATTACTTTTGGGTTCCATGTTTATTTTCGTGTCATTCTGATTTGCGTCATTGTTATGTCTTTTGCTGTGAGGCCTTAAATAGTTTTTCTTTATGCACCCTCATTACCTTCATATATCAATTTTTAGTATCAAACACATTTTTTCTTGATTTCATTTTGATAGTTTTTATATTCAGTTCAAATTGATTAAAACGTGCATTATATTCAGTATTAGTTATGCTGTTAAATTTTTGCAAGATGACATATTACTTATCTAGGGGTTTTTATTGTTATTTAAAAACACTGCAATTGAATAATTTCTTTTGCAGAGTTCTCTGAATGCACTGGAGCAGAAGAATTCAGCGCTTGAGCAGGAACTTGCTAAAGCCAAAGAAGATGCAAATATTACCATTCAGAAGCTGAGGGAAGTTGAGAAGACATGTACCCAACTCCAGATGAATTTGCAAAGGTATAACCTTAACCCATGTTAAGTTTCTAGTTCTATTTCAGAATTGAAATGAAATAGTGATAAACTGTGTAGTATTTTTGGTCCTGTTAAATATGCTGCCATAATTAACGTAGCCATTTTCTATGTTGAAATAACATTAGAAAAATAACATTGGCTTCTCTATCAAGAAATTATGCGTTATCCACTTATTTTTGTTAGGTTTATGTCTGTTATCGCATTCCAATTTCATGATAACAACAATAGGAAGCATATTCAATTTTGGCATTGTTATTAATTATATTTATTAAATAACAAACGCCTTCTATAAAAGAGAGATCATTGGATGGTAAATGTTACTTAGTCAGTTATTTTCTTCGAGTGAAAAGGGTAAAAAATGACACTTGCTCGAGCTGCGGCATATGGCCGGTGCACTTAGGTGGAAGTTTCTGCACCTATTTTGCGAGTTGTGCACAGGGAGCCTCAGATGCCTTAAGGCGTGCGCCTTCTGTAATTTTGAAAATGTTGAAATTTTTGGGTCCGACTGGAATCAATTTTCTCCAAAATCAATTTTAGGGAAGTGACCCATGGAACCCATTGGACTGATTTCCAGCAGAAAGGCTGCAGAATTTAGTACAAAGAAGCTGACTTTTCTTACCCCACATAAGTTTATTTCCAAAATTAGCCCTAAAAGTTTAATTCATTTTGACTGAAAACAAGGAAAAATGTGCTGAACTGCAAGGGCAAGGTTGCTTTATGGGAAAACTGAATTGGTTGACTATTCAGCATGCCCAAACCGTTGCATCATTCATCTCGGGGTATCTGCTCAATGGTTATATTTTCGATTTTGCTTGGGGCAAAAAATCAACATCAGACAGAGACAGGGCCTTACACTCTAGTTCTAACCAAGCCCACTTTTTGTTGTTTACCAAGAGAAGACTCTGGAAAATGGTTCGTCTGGGTATTAGAAACTTGAAATAAAATGGAGGACAATAATCCCAATACCCTAACTGTGTCTACATGTACACCATGGAGACAGGCCTTTTGCAGTAGCCAGTAGGAGATCATGTGCTCCAGTAAAATTTCTGACACCAAACAACAGTTCTGGCAATGACTACACTGCTTCAGGCCACATTATCTTACTTTCTTTTCCTCCCCTATTATTTGCGATATTTATTTCAGTCATCTCTTCTCTTCTCTCTTCTCTGCTCCTTTTATTTGTCTTCCAACGTTATCTTGAAATCAAGAAAACAGGCTGTCTGCTTGCCTATGCTTTAAAGTTTCTGAAAACTACATGCATCAGCATTCATCAAGAACAGTCTTCAGCCTACAAACTTAAAACATTACGTTGCTTAGTTGACTTGTTTTGATTTATGGTGAAACAGACTGCTCAATTCGCCTTGAGGCTTATGCCTTACCTTTCTGTCTTTTCTGGCTGTGTTTAACTTTACTAATTCTCCAAATGTCCTCACAAGTATGGAATTTGCACCATGACAATTGGCAAAATAGGAGATATTTTACGCAGTAAGAAATCAACATGTGGCTCTTACAAACTTATGTGCTAACAAAATGTTCTGTAAAACATTGATTGTTTTCAGTGCTCTTGCACCTCAAAGTGTACCCTAACCTTGTGTCAAGAGTTGCTCCTGGAATAACTAACGAGTTCGCCTTAGGAAGCATTAACCTTCTCTTTCTGTTTTACAGGCTTCCTATTACTTACTGAGTTTTCTTTCTTTTCTCCCCAGTGTTGCTATGTGGGTGTTCACAAAGTATTTTTGTTTAAAAATGCAATCAAATTTTATGAAAATGAGTGATTAAGATTTGTGCAGTACTAGTGGGTACTCAAATATATGGATGAGATTGGTTTGACTGGATTCTATTTTAAATAGAAATGGTTTGTAAACATGGGGGCTTAGTTTCACGGGTTTTGAGGATGACTAATGACTTTAAATACAAACCTAGGCTAGAACTTACTGTAATTGGAGTATGTAATTGGAGTTGTGTTCTTTTCATTTGTTTATATTATCTTATGTTTTCTTGAACAAGCAGTACTTGTATTTTGAATCTTCTTCTAAGAAAAATTTTAGATAGCTCATTGTTAATTTCATTTGTTTTATAGACTTTTAGTTCTGACTCTTAATTATTTGCCTTCTGATTTTTTTGCATACTGTTTGCTGCTTTGTTGATCTATTTTATGTTTTCAGGTGCGACTAAATTCCTAACTTCTGTTGAAATGTTGTATCCTTAATTTCTTAGTTTTTTTGAATTATTAAAAGTATATTGTTTTATGGTCTATGAGTTATTTAATTAGTTATCTTGAGGCTTAAGCTTGCCTCATGGATTCAAAATCCCCTCATACTTGTTTTATCACTATAGAGTTTGATTTAAACTTAATCAAGTTATTTAACTGTGTCTTCTCATAGTTGGCTACAGTTCTGAACAAATCTTACCACCGTTTATGAATTTATCTTATGATTTCACTTCTTAAAATGGGTTTATGTATTTTTTTCCCTGTTATTGGTCGTTTGCATCAGTATGGAGGAGAAGCTGTCAAATTTGGAGAATGAGAATCATATCCTGCGGCAGAAAACCTTAAACGTGTCTCCAAAGAGCAACCGTTCTGGTCTTGTCAAACCCTTTTTGGAGGTAAGTCATTTGATTGATTCTGTCATCTTATGTTGAATTCTGTGTATAACGTGTTCAGCCTTGATGGACCTGTATCTTTCAATAATTATGAGATGAAAACTAAATTTAAATGATGTACATGTGATGTGGCTCATCAGCTTGAACTTTAGAATTAGTGATACAAATGGCATCAATGTAGCAAATATATTTACCATATATTATGCGCTTCTTCGTAGCATTTTAAAAGGAGGCAATCAAATATTATTACATTTTTCCTTATTGAAGTGAAGGCATAGTCTTGAGGGGATTGTAAGCTTACCAAGTTCATTAAGTTTGAGCCAGAAAAAAAAAAAACTTATAAAATATGGTAAAAAATAAACTCATAATATGAAATGTTAAAAAAAATAAAAACAAATAAATAAATAAATTGATGGGCTTGATAAACTATAGTTTCACAATAGAGAGTATGAGGAGATGAGGATTTCAAAAATGAAAAGCTAAGAGAATTGCAGGAATAAGATTAAAATAAATGAATAAAAACAATTGTTCGCAGGAATTTTCAAAACCACTTGTTGCTGCCTTGCTGGAATGTTGTGAGAAACTTTTTTTGAGTTCGAGTCCCTGAGAAGCGTTAAGTTTGTCGGTTGAATAATGGGGCCTTTAAGTTTTTCATTGTTTAGTTAAACAAGAAAAAGAATTGATGGCCCAAACTAAAAGAGTCGCCTTTCATATAAAAGAGTTTGGCTCTGAAGGAGCTTGGGATGATTGAAATTTTGCCATTAACATTTCCCGGTGAAGTTAACTTGGTGGATTCAGAATGATAAGCATGATTGGATGCCCTACCGGAATGAGAGATCAAGCTAAATTCATACTATTGAGGCTTTTTTAGTTGTGATTGATTAGCGTAATTGAGTTTTTTCTGAAGTGTAATCCCAAACAATGAATTTCATTGAAAGATCTATACGAGCAATCACTAACTACTTGAAAAACGACATGTACTCCTTAAAACATGATGTGCGTAACTGAAATATATCTGTGAAATCCATTAAATTACCATACTTCCTTTATCTGAGCTCAGAAATAGTGAAGAGCTTGATATTTTATTTTGGCTGGAATATGGTGACTTAAATCAGTTTGTCTTTTGATTGGTGTTGTTTTGTTTTCTTTATGTTGGGATCATCTTTTGGGAAACTAGGCTGTGAGAATCATAGCATTATGGGTGTTTTCTTTTGCAGCAGAAATTCTCTGACGCACTTGCTCTTCCTGCTGTTGAAAGGAAACCTTTGTTTGTAAGTCCCTATATGTGTTATCGGCAACTATTTTCCTGTTTGATTGCTAATAGTTTTATTTTTCCTTATAGGAATCGCCAACTCCATCAAAAATCATAGCATCTTTCTCTCAAGGTTATTCTGATTCTCGCCGAACAAAGTTAACTGTTGAAAGACACCAGGTATTATTTCTTACTGTTACTAATGTGACAGTTTCGCACTTTTATGTCACCTTGATTGATAATAAAATGTAATTTTTAAGTAATTATTTTGGTCATTTCTAATCTAGTGATTGTTGCTTTTGTCCATGGAAAAATGTTTTCAGGACAACTATGAAGTTATTTCGCGCTGTATTAAAGAAAATTTGGGCTTCAAAGATGGAAAACCAGTAGCTGCCTGTGTAATCTATAGGTGTCTCCTACATTGGCGAGCCTTTGAGTCTGAGAGAACTGCTATTTTTGACTTTATTATTGAGGGCATCAATGATGCTATGAAGGTAATCCTTAACTAATCAGAGCTAAACTTTCTTGAACGTGCTTTTCTTGGTTCTATGTTTTTTATATTACTATAATTTGTCTATTTTGCTAAACTTTTTGTAATTACTTTTGGCCGTAGCTTAAGTGGATAGACTCTAATAATAGAGAAGGCAGATTTATAATGATAGTGATATAATTCTTGCCTCTTTTTTCAGGAAGGTGATGAAGATGCCACTTTACCGTATTGGTTATCTAATACATCAGCACTTCTGTGCCTCCTCCAAAGGAATCTGCGCTCCAACGGGTTCCTGACTGCAACATCTCAGCGTTCTGCTGGTTCTGCAGGCATAAATGGAAGGGCTGCCTTGGTAAGTTGTTTTTGGCATTTGCATTATGGCATACTGAGTGTTGTATTCATTCTGTATATTGGTTTTAGGTTCTCCAAGATCTGTGTGATGTTTGGTTTGATTCAATTATTTACTTCACTACTACTCCTCCTGGTCAAAGGTTGGACAACTGCATTTAATTCATTGCATACGATCAAGAATAAAAATAACTATATGGTTATTAAAATTTCAATGTTACTATATGGTTATTAAAATTTCAACAGCTGAGTTTTGCGTCATGAGAACAAAAATAAGTTCTACATTTTTCTTGTCTTAGGGTTCAAAATCGCCATTCAGATTTATTGGATTGGATGAGGGGTTATCGCATATGGAAGCAAGATATCCTGCTATGTTGTTTAAACAGCAGTTAACTGCTTGTGTTGAGAAAATATTTGGCTTGATTCGTGACAACTTGAAGAAAGAAATATCTCCCTTGTTGGGACAATGCATTCAGGTGTACTTATTACTTCCTTTCTATTATTGTCCCTTTTCAATTGATTAATAGATTCATCCCTGAATAATTTGTCCTTGCTTTTGTGCATCCTTGTTCACTGTTGAAATGTCTTGTCATCTTTTCCTAAATATGCTTAAGCTGTGATGCATAAAAACTTCCATTTTTGGGACATATCTGCATTTGATTCATGCCATGTTTGTGTCTCCTTTTATTTAGACATTCAAGGACACATTCAGCAAGCCATTTGTCCCTGCCCCCATCTTTTATATTATATTTATTAAGGTACTGTACATAAGTATTCTTTAAGGACACCGCTTCTCAGGCAAGTATGTGGCATGGCCATGTCATATGTTAAAAAGAATATATAAAACGGTGTAATATATGGATTTAAAACTTTAAAGCATAAATTGACATGTTCCTGGTTTATCCATGTCCTTTTTGGAGAATCACGTGTTTCCATTTTCAAGTCCTTATCTGTGCATTTTGGTGTGCTTATCCGATTTGATTTTTGTACACGTTATATCTGTGTGATTTTGACATGATTTTGATATCCTGACATTCTATTGCATGTTGACTTGGCGTCCATGACTTTGGTCCTCTGAAGTAGTCAATCATCTTGCTGCTGGGAGAACTTTTTGGAATTTTCCATGTCCTTTTGGAGAATCACGTGTTTCCATTTTCAAGTTCTCATCTGTGCATTTTTGTGTGCTTATCCGATTTGATTTTTAACACGTTATATCTGTGTGGTTTTGACATGACTTTGATTTCCTGACATTTTCCTGACGTTCTATTGCATGTTGACTTCGCGTCCATGACTTTGGTCCTCTGAAGTTGTCAATCATCTGGCTGCTGGGAAAACTTTTTGGAATTTTGTTGAGAGCTTACTTTCTGGTTTGACGTGAAAATACAATGTTCCATCTTAGACGCTTTCTTAAAATCATTCCAGGAAAATAGTTTAACCCTTTTTATCCTGCGTTCTAATTTTGTATGCTCTGTTGGAATGACTAAATCAGTTTACATAGTTACTGTCCATTAGTGTCCTTCTATCACTTGTACCAAGCATTAACGTTGGAGCTCTTTATGGACCAAATGACTATATCAGTTTACATAGCTACTGTCCATTAATGTCCTTATCACTTGTACCAAAGCTTCAGATGCTTTATAGAGACTAATAGACTCCTCCTTTAAATGTGCTTAACAAACTCAAACTTTTTCCGCACATGCCACAAATGCAAGTGATACAATTGTAGAAAATGCTAATATATTTTAAGGAGTTTTTGTTTTACTAAATGGTCGAGCTATTGTGGCTTGTTTATTGAAGGCACCGAAAAATCAACGAGTACATGGTGGAAAGTCATCTAGGTCACCTGTAGGTGTTCCACAGCAATCTCAAGGTAGTGAATGGGATAGCATCATCAGATTCTTGGACTCTTTTTTGAGTCGTCTTCATGGAAATCATGTAAGCGTATTACTTCCAGATCTTGCATCATTATTTAACTTTTTTCAATATCTTTGTCAACTCGGTTGTCCAATACCTTCATCCTTTTCTAGTTTCTTATCTCGAGGCTATTTACCGTGTTCTGATGCAGTTCGTCTACTATTTTGCAATCAGTGACATGATTTTACTTGTATTATCTGGATGAACTTATTTGACAATTTGTGTTTTGGCTTATGTTATGTGCAAAAAATAGTTGTTGATCTCATTGAGAATAAATCAAACGAGTTTTGGGATGTTGTAGAATGCAAGATGGCTGGAGGGTTTCAATGATAGGGTTGTGGTGAAGTCAGTTTATAAGGCCTTAATCCATATATTGATTTGTTGTGAAGTTAAACTGATAAGGCACTGTTCCTCATAATCCACGGCTGAATTTGTGCCTTTAGGTTCCGTCATTTTTCATTAGGAAGCTCACCACTCAAGTATTCTCCTTCATTAATATATCTCTATTTAACAGGTAAATTCTTGAATTTATGGATTACTCGTGTCATTTTCTTCTAAACTCGCAGTCACTACCATAATAAAACCAATCTGAACCTTGGTTTTGTGTTCTTTTATTGTCGGCTAAAAAATGTTCAGTCTTCTGCTTCGACGAGAGTGCTGCACATTTTCAAATGGAGAATATGTCAAATCTGGACTTGCAGAACTAGAGAAATGGATAGTCAATGCAAAAGAGGAGGTATTTTTTAATCATACCCTTCTCTTCGATGAAGTTAATTTGAGGAGTACATCTAGATAAGCAGTTCTAAGTCAATATTCAATGCAGTTCGCTGGAACTTCGTGGCATGAGCTGAATTACATCAGACAAGCTGTTGGATTTCTGGTATAGTACATATTCGTGTTGTCTTCTTCTTGAAAGGTCAAATATTTTAATATTTGCAGTGTTCTGAGCCTTCTATCAATTCAGGTAATACATCAAAAAAGGAAGAAGTCTTTGGACGAGATAAGGCAGGATCTCTGTCCGGTATGGCCTGAGTTGCTGGTGTACTTGTATTATTTTCACATTTTTCTTGGTACTGAGTCTCCTGTCCCGGCTAAAGTTTTCTCCACCATCTTTTTCCCCCACAGGCGTTGACTGTTAGACAAATCTATCGGATAAGTACTATGTACTGGGATGATAAGTATGGGACTCAAAGCGTCTCAAATGAGGCAAGTGTTAGAATGCTTTTTATTTACTTTTCTTTACTGTTGCTGCCTTCTCGAAGTGAAGGAAATGTAATGGCACTGAAGCTTCGAGAAATCTGAAATACGTTCCTTTATATGTCCATTTTAGTGATAAATATTTGCTCTTTGTTGGCAGGTTGTCTCCCAGATGAGGGAGATTGTAAATAAGGATTCACAAAATTTATCATCAAACTCATTTCTACTGGATGATGATCTTAGGTAAGAAGCTTGCTTTTCTATTTTGTATCATAGATTTATGGTTAGTATTATCAATTATGAGAGTGAGAAGTTGAAATGCTAATAGCAATAATTTTGTTCAGCTTACTGTCATGGCATAAATTATAGCATCCAAAACATTGACACCAATTTTGAGGCGAATATACCTCAATTTCGTAAATTGGAATAACTTGTAAGAAGTGTTCTTATTGATTGTGGCTGTGTTTCTCTCAAAATCTCCATTTCTCAATTTAATAGAATTACTTTGATTAAGGGTTAAAAAATATAAATTGTGTGACCAAATTATGAAAAATTGGGTGCCAGTTTGATTATAAGTCATAACATTTTGACCAGTGTGTTTTGATTTTGTTCTTATATATTTCAATTAATGTATATATTCAGAGTCTTGAGCATGATATTTTAGTTATCCAATTGCTGTGGCATTCATTTATGTTATTTCACCCTTTTCGGATTATTGCCATTCGGAAATCAAATTAGGATCACCAAGCACTGTTGTATTACACAGACTCTAATGACTTAAAACTCTATATGATAGTGTGCAGTCTGTTCTAACATAATGGCAAGTGGCCATGCGGTCGTAAACTAATATACAAATTATTTAGGAGCATTGTCTCATTCTAATTTTCTAATTTGCATTTTACGTGCTCTCTGTTGCAGCATCCCGTTCTTAACTGAAGATGTCTATATGGCAATTCCTGCCATCGATCCTTCAGATGTGGAGCTTCCAAAGTTTTTGTCAGAATATCCTTCAGCCCAGTTGCTTCTGCAACAACCAAAGGGAATAATGCAGACCCCATCGTGATAGTATTTGAAGGTAAAAACCGTGCCCAACATCTTGGTCAGATCTAGATTTGCTGGTTTGCATGTAGATCATATTGGATCAACCTGGCAAAAGGTTTTGATTCTATGGACGAACCAAACAAAAAGTTGTAAGAAGTTTGTTCATTTGGTTGACCGCTGTTAGTTTGGGGTGTCACTTAGAGCTAGAATGAACAGATGATTGTAAACAGGCAGGCCATAGTTTACTCAAAAGGTTAAGTAGAAATTTTTTGCAGCTTGCCCTTTTGAGCAATGTACATTATTTATCTTACTGAAATGCATTTAGTTATATTCTCGGCATCCAAATGAAAAGTGAGTCTCCATTCAGATTTAGAAGCGAACAATGGGGCTACTCGCTCATATTTCAATTAATTTCATAATCCATCATATGAGTTCTATGGCTACTATTGCGGTAGTACGTGGTCTGAATTTTGGACACGAGAGCTCAATGAATGTTTCTTTCCGGGTTACAGCAAATAATCTGGTGTATGTATCTCAGTTTGGTCTGGTATCTGCACTTGTCGTTTCTTTGATTGTTCACATATATTTGAACATTTACTGAACTATTTAGTAAACACTGTATATTTAATAAATTATTTCCATATAAAAGACATTTTTTGTTTATATAGACCAGCATATTCATGTGACGTCAATGAAACATTGAAACCCATGAATCCGACTACCGTCCCATTTGTCTATGTTTTGAAAACATGTCAAGATTCAAGACTTGTGTTTTTATAATGTTGATCAAGTATCAAACGTCTGATGCTATTATAGTGTGCTATAATACTGACTACTAATGTGTTTTGTTGGTAGTGATGTATTCATATTAACAGTTGATATTATGCAACATTTTGGTGAGCATTGATCTTATTTTATCTTATTATATATTTGTCACATGTTATAGCACCTCAAATTTAGAGGTGATTTTGACATTTTTTCTGCTTCAAAACTTTTAGGACATTATTTTTTGTTTTATTCAATGCTGTCCGCTATTTTTTCTCAGTTGTTCGTCTTAATGTTTTAAGAGAAATCAATTAACCACAGACATTAACTAGTACATGAAATAGAATGTTTGGGTAGGAAGACAAGCACAACCTTTGATCTACCAGATTACATTAGACTATTTTTTTTGGGGCGTCGGAAATTACATTAAACTAAAAAAAACTGAAGTCCAAGCATTAATAGGTACATTAATTTCATTCACTTACACATGATTTTCATCAAGCACATGCACATGAATTCTCCGCCGTCGTCGCCACCACTTCCTCCTCCCCATCGCCGCCGCTCCTAAACACCAAGTACCCAACCGCCAACCCCAAAATCACCGCAATAAACACCCCGCCGTTGAACGACATGACTGCCGGCATCAGAAAGTATCCAATTGCAGAATTCACTCCAAAAAGAACTGATGTGGCAAATCTTGACGCACTCCATTTTCCACCACCAGGCTTCCGGTACAGTAAAGGGCTGCTGATGCCTCCGGCGGCGGAGGGCGATGGGTTCTTGGCGTTGAGAGAGAGGAGCTTGATTCTGATCCGGCGATCCTCCATGTACTGGTAGAAAACAGAGAAGAGAAAGCATGCGAGAAGAGAGAGAAAGTAGCCGATCGATGAATCTGTTTTCCAAAAATCAAACAAGATTGTCACCTTTCTTCCCCAATAAAAGGTCATATGCATCATTTTGATTCAAGAAATTTGGGGTTTTTTTCTACTGGGTTGGGAGGTTTCTTGATTTTGTTGAAGAAGAGGAATTTGGTGGAGTTTCTGTTAAGACAAGTGGGAGTACTTCGTTCGCATAAATTATTATTATTATTGTCGTACGTCTTAAGGTTTTGGTGATGGTGGTGTACTAAAAAACTCGGATCGTACATATTACGCTTGACGTCCTTTTCGAACAAATTCTTTTACAAACTTTTTAGGGTATAAAAATTAGATTCTCCATTTGTAGGTATGAACTGAATAATTAGGGTTTTGATCACTTTCTTCCCGAGTAGTAGTTGTAAAGAAGAACAGAGGTTTACCCAAAAGATGGTCAAATGAGTGGTCAAAACTTAACGAGTCATAATTGAAACATTATTTTTTTAAAATTTTTTAAGTGGGTAAAAAAAAGATTCTTTTCAAAAATAGGGGTAGCTACGAATCGGGTGGTTATTTATTGACACTCATCTTTATGATTCTATTCTAGTATTGGTTGTTGTCACCAAGAGCTAACATGGACACTAGTACTAAATGTCTTTCATTGACAAATAAATGATACTTGTATATATATATATATATATTATAAAATTTGTTAACAACCCTTTTGTATTTGTTTAAATGTCTTTTTCTCTATCTTTAAAATCATAGAGGTTTGTGTAAATTAAAGGGATCCGGTCTTATTGCAAGTATAGATCATTCAATGTATTATGGTACATATCTATAGTACAATGGTGATGATCTAATCTAGGTATAATCTAGGTAATAAAATCACTGAAACTATAATTCTTGCATAATAACAAGAATATCCTAAACTAAATAATTACAATACAAGGAATGATTACAAAATTAACATAGTTCCAAAAACAATTGATACATAAAAGAAGAATAAGTCAATCACGATCTTGATTGAATGAGTTTTTTGAATCTCGTGACGTGTCAACAGCAATATCCTTAACACAAGAATGAGTGTATCCTGATTACAAGCTATTTTTATTAAAAATAGAATTTAGTCAAATCAATCCACTTATTGGTTACTTTTTGTAAAAAGTGAAACCAATAAAATGATGCAGTGTGACAGATTATAATACAGATTATAATATCATGAGTTGCCAAACACATTGTTAGTTTCATACTAAGGACCAATGCTTGTTGTGAGAAATGAGTTAAAATAATTTTTGAGAAAGCTATTTCCAAACAAAACCGATCCTTGATCGTATGATGACTTATGTTTCGTTATGTTGCAAAATATTTCAATTGAGGTAGTTCAACTTTCTCAAAAAGTATAAGTAGATCGTTAATCTTTCACTTTTGACAATAATATGTCGTTTTGATCAATTAATTAATGGGGACATGCACAGCCAAAAGACTCTTGGATATTGTAGTCCAAATTTCAGTGAGTTTTATCATTGGCAATCTTCAAAGATTTGTGTTATCAGGCCCCGGGGGGGGGGGGGGAGGGGGGAAGAAAAAAATTATAATTTTGTTTTAAGAAAGAAAATAGGAAAAGTACTGTCTTGTGGAATGAAGGTAGTCTTACTTATTGAAATCTACTTTGTAATAAGAGTGGTGTCATTTGAACAAAAAAAAACACAAATTTAACAAAGGTGACACCTTCAAAACAAGGCATTTCCAATGTGATTGGTTTGACTTAATTCAAATTTGAAAAAGTGAGAAAATAGACGAAAGTAATAATAGTGTGAAGACGGAGACTAAATGAAAGAGATGCATTACAAACCTTAAACATGGAAGATACAAAAGCATACGTACTTCTTATTACTTTCTTGGGGTAGGGGTACACGTTGAGGAAATGAATATTTTACAGGTTTTGATGTAGTAGACTTCAGAGACACCAGATAATAATGTGATATAATATCAACTATTGATGTGAACACATCATTATCTCTACAAATTAATTAATAGTTTGTATTATATCACAACATCTATTTAGTGTTGCAATGTCGCTAGATGTCTAGTACCTGATAAAACTTATATTTTCATTATTCAAACCATCCCAAAATCCAAGGTACTTTCAAAAATGGAAAAATGCAGTACAAGCATCAAGATGAGAAAATTGGGGTAGCAAAGTACATGTACTTCTTACTCATGCCAAAAATAGAAGAAATTATACTCGAGAATTTATAATTAATAATTATAACAAAGTATTAATGTAAATTAAATTAAATTTCTTAATAAAGAAATATGACTATATACTCGAGATAACACAAAAAAAAAGGGAGAAATTGAACTATATACATTTAGGACACAAGTGGTCAGGTCGGCTGGTTGTCCCACCTATCAAAATTTAACACGTCATCCATCCCTAACACCATCTATTTTTTAAGTCATGCACCAAACAAACCCCAGTTCAAAACGTTGCCCACCATTACAAAATCACTGTAGATTCTAAATCGTCATTTGCCGCAGAGTAAATTGAAATATAAATTAATACTAATACTAAAGCACTAGTGGTAGTACATAAATATTTCCCCCAAAATTGCGTAAATGTAAGAAAGTAACAAGAATTTGTCGATTTCCATAGACAAAGGTTGTAGCCCTGGGACGATTGTAACTGATGGGTTGTGAGTTATGATATCTTTAAAAGTAATTACAGATATCTGTTGTTAGCAAATATTGCTCCCTCTGTATGTTTTGAAGTCTTCAATAAATCTTTTAGTTTTTTTACCTACCCCCATCGAGTTAGATTAAAGTAATAAATCTCTGCAATAGTACTTCCCAAAATTAAGTCAAGTCTTTGTAATTACAAGAAGTTCTTATCGTTACCATTTTCATCAGTTATTATATTGTTGTCATGTGTTACCAATATCAATTATATGAATGCATCTTGTACTTTTAACTTAACAGTTATCTCTATTCATTCACTCGATATTGTCAGGCCTTTAACCCCTTGCCTCGATATGAATGTATATGGAAACGTGGTGACTACATTACGTGCAAGGCTATCCAATAATCAGCAATCACTATTTGAAGGTTCATGCTTTGCGTTCTACTCAACAGGTAATGAAATACGTTTTCAACCATATTTGATTCATAGTGTGCTTTTGAGAGAGGTTCAACAGCCGAACAATGAGGAGATGTGGTTCCAAATTGGTGGAAAATTCATAAGATTTTCTATTATTGAGTTTGCATTGGTTACTGGCTTGCGATGTGTTGGCAGCGAAGACCTATCCAAGTTCAAAGGTGATCCTTCAAAGCTTAAAGAAAAATACTTCTCACACCTCAAGTCAATAAAGTGTTCGGATGTCACAACCCTATATCAAAGACTACAGATACTACATGATGAATATGCAATTAGTTTGTCGATGTTGTATCTTTTGACAACCTACATATACACGGTTGGTTATGATGTTATCGTGAAAGAATCGCTTCTAGCATTGGTTGAGAGTCCAGAAGCTGAAACATATCCATGGGGTAAAAAGATTTTCAAGATGACACTTGAGTCTCTAAAATTTGGATTGAAGGGCGGGACTCACCAATACGGCTTGTGTGGGTTTTGATTGCATTCCAAGTCTGGTTATATGAATCAATACCAGCTTTAGATGGAAAGTTTTGCGAAAGGATTGGCCTCGCATCATGAAATGGAGATCCAACACATTGCCTAAGCCTGAAGACATTGACAGATATGTATTTCACAACCGCAATGTATGACATTCTTTTTGAAGTTTTAAAATGTTTTATTACTAGTATTCTTCTTTATCCACGTTATGTTACATTCCAATGCATTCTTTTTATAATATATTTTTCTTTTTCACTCACTTTCACTATATTGTAACAAGTTTTTTCCTTTTTCTCCCCCCCTTATCATAGCTTGTTGTTAAAGATATAATAATCCCTAATGAAGAGGAGGTTGAAGAGCTATACATGTGTGAATTGGAGTACTTCCGAGCTTTGCCTCCAATCGAACCTGAGTATGAAGAAGTGGAACATATTCCTTTGATCAAGTTTATGCCACACGGAATGGAACAAGACATCAATGAAAATGGAAAAGACGCCAATGATTCCATGCCCATGATTGTAAGTGCTACGAAGCGAAAGAATAAGGCTTGAGAAAAACGCGTCTCACCCATAAGGCTTGGCAACAATGAATTTATTATTCAACCCCTACCAACCAAAGTGTAATAAGCGCAAAAGAACCACCAAGGATAAAGGGCAAAAACCAGTGATGCATGAGCAGGTCCCAATCAATCCCCCTAGATGCGTTATTATAAATGAAATTTATTATTATTGTTGTTGTTGTTGTTGCAATTTCATATTATTTTTTATGCAGAAAGGCAAAGTTACAAACTATCAATTGAGAAAGATGGTTAATGATGTTCAAACTTATGTCCAATATTGAGACTTTGAACTCCGATGCTTTGGACAGAGACATATAGAGTCATTGATATTAACAGCTGCTTTAAATGGGTATGAAATATTGTTTCCCTTCTTGCCCTTTAAAGTTCTGCAAGATGTGAAAAACCATGGAGTGCATTAGGAAACACATTTGCAACAGCAGCTTTTATACCTCCATGTTGATCTGATACAATAATTAATTTACCAGATCATCATCCCTGTCACCAAATGCCTGCCTTAACATACTTAGGAACCATGTCCAAGATCCTCTATATCTCCAACACCAAATGCAAGGATAAATACGTTATTATTTGGATCTTGGGTGCATGCTGTAAATACTGCTCCTCTACATGTCTCCGTTAGATATGTTGCATCAATTGCTATGACAGGCCTACAAAAAGTCCACCCCCCTAATTGAAGCTGCCATATATAGCCATGAACAGGTACCGAAAACTATTATCATCATTTGTTTCGATTTGTATGCTCAATCATATAAAGATAGATATGACGATCTGCCCACTGTAAGACTCTAGCGGATAACAATCACTTGATAACAATCTTTGAACCCGATATTGGCAATTTAATTGACGACTCAATAGCAGCCAGCAAACATTGAAAATCACAGTTGCGGGCAATGTTGCCGTTTTTATACGTTCCGTTTTCACCCCATTCACCACCATGGAGCAATTGATCAATATCAGACATACCTATCAAACAATTGATCAATTCAAATCAATATTAAAGTAATATATAATCTCAACCATAAATCGAACACTGGTTTTACGCATATATGTATATAGATATGCAAATTAGGAAAAACTCACCGTTTAAAGTCGAACCTGCAAAATCAAGAGTTTTCACGAACCTGAAATGGGTCTGTTATACCACCAAACAAAGTATTATTAAAGGAAGAGCACACTAGAACGACTAATCTGTGCGGTTAAATGCAGTTTCAGGGGGCCTGTACATGTGTGTGATATGTGTGTCTATGTCTATTATATATATATATATATATATTAACACACATATACTGGAGTTCGTTGGATTGATATGAATATTTATTTATAGATTTCTAGAAAAAATAATTGTTTCATATATAGATGACAAAATATATAGTAACACCTGACAATTTTGTAAATGTTGAGACACAAAAATAAACAGACTACCTAATCAAAAAGACAAAATAAAAACACACAAAGTGCCTTCATCTCCCTTTTTGGTGTATACTTTTGTCCCTTAAACATGTCCTAATGATAATGACTGATACAATAGACAAGAGTCACAAGAAAGATATAAAATAATTAAGCAATGGACCCAAAAACCTGAAGAGAAGATTTCTATGTATACTTTGAAAAGTTTCTTTATTCTTTGGGAGCTTCCATTACAAGTGCCCATGAAAGAGACTTACGGATCTATTGATACTTTGTATGTTTGATTTTTATTCACTTGCAGTCACATCTATGTAGTCCTACTTGCTAGGGAATATACCATGAATTTTGCAAGGAAGCTCCCACTATCTTTCTCTTGTGTGAGAACTAAGATACTATATTAGAGTAATATTATTTAGCACTACTGGTGTTTGCCACCATATACTATGTTAGATGCATCTGGACACGCGGGCACGTATATGACTTGTTTGGTAAAGTGGATTTGGTATGGAGAGGTATAACCACTTTGGCTAAAAGTTAGTAGACGGGGAAGGCTTCAATCCATCCGATGTCACAGAATCAAGTTCCGGAATCCACCAGAATCCCATGTTGGTATGGTTGGCCTCACTTCTATTCTAAGGGAACTTCGGAGGACAACTTACGCGTCCGATTATCAAAAATAGGCACGCTTGCCACTTGTTGAACACGACGTGTATACAGATGCAAACTATCATAGGTGTATATGTTACTTAAAATCAGGCTTCGAAAATTTTACCCCAAGCCCTAGCCTCACTTCAAAAGACACCCATGCCATTAACATGTTCCAAATTGTGTAACAGACAGTGATGAGCAGTATTTTAGCAAAAAATCTTATCCATTATAATGTCTAATCATGTTCAATACTTAGCATGAAACATGCACCACTAAGGGTGCGCATTTAAACTGGTCGAACCAACCCGGGTCGGTTCCCGGTCCGGGTTGGTTCGACCTTTCTCCAAACCAATTTTGGCCGGTTCGGTTCCAGGCTGGAACTGAACTGAACCGAACCGGCCGATGCCCAACCCTTATGCTCCACAAGCGTCTAATCACTAAAACAAGAACCTGCCTTTGTCATTTCTTTCACTCTAATCAAATTCTCTATGCCTTTATGCTTATTCTGTGGACAAACACAAGGTGACAAGGCGTTGCAGCGTGAGGAGACATAGGATCTGGTGTTCGGGATACTTGGATAGAACAGTGAACATTATTAGACAGTCGAAATTTCCTATATGTATTACGTACACTCTTATACCCGTAATCCTGCTATTACTCCCTATTCAAATGGTCATTTTCTCCAACTTTTATGAACAACGCCTCCACAAGATCTCTAATCCAAACCTCAAAGTAATGCTACACATCTCGTTTCTTCCATGTTCAAATTAACTGTCATTCATCAATCTTACGTAAGAACCAGACTAATTGAAATACTAATCCTAATTCAGACCCTGCAACACAAGTGCAGAACCAAGAAAAACAGTCTGAATTTCTCTGAAGGAATCAATGAGATGAGATGGATTCCTTGAGTTTCAGCTCACTGCTTGCTGGAAATAAAATGAAGACACCCTAGTAATTGACTGCTAAACATTTATTATCAATCAAATGATGCTAATAACAAAGCAGTTGATTACTACGATTCGAATATTAATAGGACACGAAACAATCTCAACTAGTGCTGAATATCTAGGAATACAACATTTTTATGCTATTCTCAAGCAGCATTTATTCGACATATTCTATAACAATCTTGTATGACTACATACGAACTATTTAATCATCCATATCAGAACAACTACTCTCAGATCTAACCAAACCTGCCTTCTTCACCGGGCTTGATCGAGGTGAATCCAAGCTCCTCAGAAGCAGCTGCTTCACAGCAGAAATCAGTTTCTCAGTGGGATTCTTGGGTGGACTTAAAGTCCTAAATTTCTTGCAAAAACTCATGTGCTGATTCAGAGCCTCCTCATTTCCAATTCTTTTCTCAGATCTCACAATCTCATCCTTCACCGCCTCCGCACACAGCCCGCATATCCACCGTCCTTGGTAGCGCTCGCGAACCCGCTCCACATAAGCCTCCGTGCACTCTTCTGTCAGCCCACAGCACTCACATATTGCAAACTGAAGATCACTTCTCTTCATTACAGTTGCTGATTGTTGAGAAATCTCAACACCAGACATTGCACCAGTGGTCATTTCTTGCCTGAAAATTCTCTTTAATCAACATTTGTACATAAAAGCGAAGTTAAATCCTAAACAAAAGAACCTTAAAAAGTATGTTCCCATCTAATGCTTTAGCTTTTGGATACTGTGTTTGATTATTAATTTTGTGGGACATCTACGTGTTCATTAGTTCAAGATTTGCTGAAACTCTATCAGGCATTAGATCAAACATAAACGAGGCAGTTCAATCCAAGACAACACGCTATTAAATATATCGGAATTCAGAAACTATAATACAGATCTTGGAACAGAACAAAATAGGAATTTTACCTGATGGATCAAATCAAACAGATAAATGATAGATGGATGTTCGGAATCTGGGTCAAAATTTCTTGGTGGGTTTTTTCTTATCTCTCCTTTTCCCACTCGCCTTCTTCTTCAACAATCTCTCCGCCGATGATCAAGAGCTTGAATATCATATACATTTCAGGGAGCCCTTAATGGCTCTTTTTCTTTTCTTTGTTTCTTGAGTTAATTCTGCTTTCTCTTAAATGAATCCACTAACCCGAAGAAACAAGCAATGGAAGATTCAAGAATTTTAGTTAAATTTTCTTGAATTCTATATTCTCTCTTCCTTTTAATATGAACTGGAAATGATAAGAACACAGAGCGGATATATATATATATATAAAAAGGGAAGAAAGATGGATTTTCTGATTTCTTTTTTGCGCAGACGACTCTTTTGGACAGAAATTTCATCAACAATCATTGGCGGTTGTAGCAGCAGTAAATGTTATCAATGTCAAGTTTTGGCTTCGATCCGCTGCTATTTGGACCACTGTAATTTGCTGCTTCATGACAATCTTGCCGCAAATCTTCTCCCCTTTCTTGTTTCATTTTTTGTTTTTAAATTAAATATTATGTATAAAACCCCTTAAAAATTTAATGTATAAAAATTAAAAATTGAAGGTGTGGGTGGGGATTTAGACGCATTAAACAACAAGCAAGAGTAGAAATAAACAAGAAAAAACTTTATGAAGGGCTACAAAATTAGAAAAAAATGCTACGAAGCAGGAAAAAAACTAATCTTTGTTTTTATTGTACATTTCAAATCGGGCAACAACTCTTACTAATTATTATTCTAATGTAGTTGCTACTTACATAGTTGTACTTTAAATATATTCAATCAACTAGTTAATATTTTAGAGTTTAAATGGAGCAAATTGAGAATGTAGCAGTCAACAAATGAAAATAGTAATTTATTTCGTTGAAATTTTTATTCATTTTATTCAAGTTGATATATTGACTCTTGATAGAATCAATTTTAGTCCATGGAATTAAGTGGAGTTATCGAAATTGAAATTAAATTAAATTATATTTACATATATATAATAATAATGGAACAGTATTAAAGCATGTTATTAACACGAGAAATCAAATAGCTACAAAGTTTTATCACATGGTTTTCTATGTGTCTATTATCATTCAAAAATCATTGTCTTGTGATATCAACACTGATTCAACTAGCAAATTCAAGATAAATGAACAATCTTTTTTATATGCTATTTTTTAGAAATAAATAGGAATAAAAATGAATCCAACATTTGCTTTTCCTTGCTTATATTTTGAAATATAGTTCAAATCAAATTTTAAAATAACATCAAGATTCATTATAAAGTTACATCAATAAGCAATTTTACACCACATAGAATTTTGAATAAGGAATAAACACATTCATAAAAAATCAATTCTTAACTTTCTAATCTTGTCAGTAAGCTAGCCTTACTTCACAATTCTTGATATATTCTTACGAATCAACAGACGATATTATTCTCCATTCATCGTATTGAAAAAGGAAAAGTTGACCATAAACTTTTAAACAAGTTTCTATTTTCACTTGAGCTCGATAATATTTATTATATATTTTTTTGAATATCTGATGAGATATTGTTGGACGGAGATACACGGCATAGCATGGTCGAGCAACAGTTGATAATAACCAAATTGTTGGGTATCCCAGCTGGAAAGACGGTGACGTTTTGGCGTTATAAAAATATAAAAAGGACTCTCACATGCAATTTGCCACGGGTGGGTCACTACTGTTTCAATGCTGACGGAAAGGTCCCTTTCTTTTAAGGTTTACATTTTCATCATGTTTTTCTTTTCTTTTCTTTTCTTTTCCATTTCTTTTAACCAAAATAATAATAATAGTGAATTGACTAAGGCATAGATATATTACGAAGAAAAGAGCAAAGCCTTTAATATTTTTTTAATGCTAAAAAGTTCTTGATTGTCAAAAGCACAAGGAATTATTTCAAATTAGATATTTCGA
Source organism: Nyctanthes arbor-tristis (assembly GCA_963692815.1). NCBI lineage: Eukaryota > Viridiplantae > Streptophyta > Magnoliopsida > Lamiales > Oleaceae > Nyctanthes > Nyctanthes arbor-tristis. The sequence continues at coordinate 51,223 of CAVNYN010219527.1, forward strand.
AACATAGGTATAGTTCATACGTATTTATTGTATATATTGTTTTGAGTGAGCCGTGAACTTAATTACAGAATTAGTGGAAGGCTATAGTTAACAATAATCTACTGTGCCTATTGGATAAACTATTCTAAATGTTTGTGACGAATATGAGAGTAGGCAACAAAATAAAAGTTTCATCTTCATTGGACTTAAAAAGTTCCTGGGGTTGAATTAGAAGCTATGATTCAATATTGTGTTTAGTGTACTTGAATTTGTTACCATTTTTTATTGAGTTTTGAATCGCTAGCCAACTCATGAGCACTGATTTTAGGTATACAATGTACATATGTTGTTCATTTATCTTCTTCAACTGTTTTTGATCAATTAATCATATACATATATAGTCCACGTGAGCGAACTAATTCTTTTTTTAAGATATAAGAGAGAATTACTGAAATTGAATAGTAGATATTTGTCCAATGTGAATCTACATAAACACATGCTTGACCAATTCTTTTTGAGATAGAATTAGAATTTAGAAGGCTAACATGGGCTATAATCACTTACCATAGTGATTTGGATAGGAACAAAAGGTAACACATTATTTTCCCTATGACTCGTTCTAGAGCTGATCACTTGGCATAACTTACCGTAAAAAGTTTAATGACATAGTTTGTACAAGTAAAAAAGGTTAAAGGATGGTCATTAAAAATTTTATTTTACCCACACAGACATATTATTATCTAGGTTACAAATTTAAGGTGCTTGTAGTTTATATGTTTGCCACATGTGCGCATATATAAATAAAATAAAATTTTCTTTTATTTATCCCTTTCAACTATTTGAATTTTTCTCTAAGAAGGGGAAGAAAATTCTAGAGACTAATCCCACCAAGTTTGACATAATCTAATCAACTAATAATCATATATACTACGACCTACTATAATTTGGATAGGAACAAAAGGTTGCATTATTTTCACAAGGTGTAGAACCAAGCACTCTATATAAGTTGGGTAAAAATTTGAATGATGTAGTTTGTACACGTAAAAAGGTAAAAGGGTTGTCAATAGAACTGGAGACTACTGATCATCCGGTGAGATGGTTATACACGTAAAAAAAAAAAAGTTATTATCAGAATTCAAAAACATAACATAATTAAAAAACGTTTATAATTTTAAGACAAATCTTTAAAATAGATAGATGGACGGATCGTCATGTGGGCCAATGGAAGGGGAATGAGTGGCAACAAGAGGATAAGAGACACGGATTGGATCAATGAGAAGCATATGCGCAACCAAAACTGACAAGACACCATATATAGCTAAATAAGCTGCGCTTGATAATGAATGCTTCTTATCATTATTTCCATCTCTACATTTTTTTGTTTGTATTCTTACAACTTCAATTTCTGCACGTAACTTTGCTTCTTATTATTTGTGTGCCTGCCATTTTTCTTTCTCTTGTGGAAATCCAATTATTTATGTAATTTAATTCAAAGGGTCATCATTCTTTTGACACTTGAGCGCTTTGGAAAATTTTCTTGCTAATAAAACTTGTGAAATTTGAAGATAGACATTAATGCATGCTTATTTACGTAGCAATCAAAAATTCAACCACCTACGAATTTAGTCTCGTTGTTCGATTTCTATTTCCATTAACTTATTTCTTTTTTATCTTTTCCAAGGAAGGAAGATCGAGAGACTGACAAGTTTAAGATTTCTTCTAGACGAGTCAACTATATTAATCAAGTATTATGGTGTTCATTGTTGATGTGAATTCTTAAACAATTTTTAGTGTCACGATATACTTGAGAGATTTACATGAACACTCATTCTTCTACCGTTTTGTTTTCTTTTAGGTAGAGCCGTAGAGGATAAAGAAACTAGTCTCGTCAACTTATGCAATTAACAAGATTAATTATTGCATTTTATGTCACTAAACTTGAAAATTTACACTGTACATCTTTTTACCTCTAGCACGTTTGACGCGTGTATTTACGTCTGGCTAACTTACAATCATGTAACCTATGACTTACTATCAACATGAATGTTCAAGTAATTTTTGACATCTAATCTTATTATCATTCTGTTTCTATTTCAAGTTACACATAAATCAAACCAATTTTCGAAAGAACTTACTGGTACTATACATATGAATCTTTATTAAGCATACGTTCAACTCCTTCTATTCTAAATAGAAATAAAATGTTAACGGCACATCATGGTTATTGAAATTCAACATTGAGTGAAAAAAAAAATTCTTGTTTTAGTCATGAAAAAGAAGTTAATGTTGACCCAAAAATACCATATATATGTCGAGTCGTGAAAAGAACGTATGATAATTTGCGTTTCTTGTCAATTTGAAGTTGAACACTTCATTTGTTATACGCTTAAAGTATGTGATTTGTTTAGCTAAAAATTTTGTTTCGAAATAAAAATAAGTTTTCTAGCACGAGCTAAATAGAAAAACAAAGCAAAAGTAACACTCTTCTCTACTTTGCTACACCACCCTCCTTCAGGGACGGATTTAGAAATTTTTTTAACACAAGATGTAATGAGAAAAACTTTAGTTCCACTCATAAAAAAAAATTAATGCATGCCTATTTTACAGAGCAATCAAAAATTCATCCACATACGAATAGTCTCGTTGTTTGACTTCTACTCATTCTTTCTTGTTTATCTTTTTCCAAGGAAGAGGGATCGAGAGACTAACATGTTTAATTTTAGACAAGCCAACTACATAATCAAGTATTATGATGTATATTGTTGATATGAATTCTTGAAATTTACATGAGCTCAATATTCTATCGTTTTGTTTTCTCTTAGGTAGAGGATAAAGAGACTAATCTCAAAAACATTACGCAATTAACAAGTTGATGTCACTAAACTTCATATTTTACTGTGACACAAGTTACTTACTTTTAGCATATTTGACTAGACAATCATGTATGTAACCGTATTATCATTCTAGGTCTATTTTAAATTTCAAGTAACTTATATTCACGTGTTTCAAAATGGGTACTATACAAATCTTTATTCAACATTTCAACTCCTTCTGTTTGGAGATAGAAATAAAATGTTAATTAAGGCACATACATAATAATGCTTAGAGACAATTTCTAAAATGACAAAATTCAAAAAAGTAAGTTTAAATATAGTGCATTTCTAAAACTAGTGCAAAAATGGCCATATTTTTAACAAAATTACCTTCTTGCCCTTAAAGCAATAATTTTTCTTTTTTGTTTCCTTAAAATATGAGAAATGGCTTATGACCACCGAGTAAAAGAAGTAAAAAAAATTATGGCATTATATACAATTTATCTGTATGTCTCTACAATTATGTGTGGTGATTTTCGACAATTACAATTTAATAAAAAAATATAAGTATGACATTCCATACAATTTATCCGTATGTCTCGACATTTAATTGTGGTAATACTCGACAAATACATCTTTATGGACCCAATCTAACAATGCATTCTATATAGTTGAACCATAGATCTCCACAGTTACACACGGTAAACCTACACGTTCCATATAGTTGAACTGTATGTCTTGACAATTACAAAGCGAATCTAGACAATTTCTCCTCTTCTTTTTTTTGCATATTCAAATAAGTGTAACTCGTGAAATACCACACACAATTGTATAGCTATACTGTAATGAAATGCCTACTTGACATTGTAGAACTACATAGAATGAATACAACTTTCTAGAAAACCCACAAGCAACTCCAATTAGAAGGTTCTTGTACATGATATCCATCTAGGAGGTTCTATGTGACAAGAATTATCAAATTCCACCAACAAAATACTCATAGCAAGTCGATAGATTTCAGACCATTCAAATCCAAACAAGCATATAGATCTTCGCTACATCCATCAATCAACAAATTGCACCGCTATGATAATTTTTCAAATATTACAACAACTCAATTCTCCAATTGAAACCCTATAAATACATAAGAAAATGACACACCTAAAACAAATCAACAAATGGGTCAAAAATTTTGTTCAAGTTTTTGCGTTTTCGCTTATGCAAAAAGATTCAAATCTCCTACCCGGCTCGTTCTCCCTCCTTCCTGAGTTTCAAGGCAACCGGCTTTGCCTATAAATATGTTTTGCAATATTTGAAGAATTGATTTGTATGCTTGAGTGGATCTTGAAATTTTGGATCTAAAATCAATATCAATGATACAACCTTTCTCTTTCAACCATGGCATCCATGTACTCATATTCCCCGGTTAATAAATGGAAAAACAAACACAAATTTTTGCCATATTTAAATAAAAATATGAACAGGAAAAGCAAAAGATAGAAAATAGTGACTAAAGAAAGTTACCAAAAAGAAAAGAGGGGAATATTTCCCAATGAGATTTGCAGATTGAAGCATTGTAATTAAACAAGAGAAATTAGATTCTTAGTGAGAATTTCTCTACAAGGATTATCTTTCTATTTAATGATCTTGTTTTTTTTCCGAAAATTTCGAACAGGGATTATCCTTTCGTTTTTCCTCCTCCTTCCGAGCTTTATAGTGTTTTCACGATGGTGAGAGATACGAATATCCATCCAAAAAAGAAAACGGATCTGAACAAAGATGAAACGGTAAAAACCTGAAGGCAGTAACCGGTGAAGATGATGGAAGAAAGGGCACGCTTTGACCTTTGCAAGAGACGATTTCCGGCGGCGGTTGCACAGGTCGGAGAAGAAACAACGGTCATGGGTGAAAGGAAATGATCCTATTCATTTCTCCAATGTAAAATTAATTCATGGAAATAAAATTTTGTCCAAAAAATAGAAAAAGAGACATTTTTGCATAAGTTTATAAAGGAGTTACTTTGCACATGTCAAAATAAAAGTGATCAAGTTTTACAATTGAGAAATTTTACGGGGATATAAAAAGAGAACATTATTAGGTGACATTTTTAGATGACACATTTGTATTAGATTATACAAAAATAGTCATGTAATTATCACCCAATAAATATGTACCACATGAGAATGTCATATAATAATATCCTATTTTCATGTCTCATAGAATTGCTCTTTACAATTTCCTCTAATGTGGTCAACATCAAGTCGAAAGAAAATTTAGTCATGAAGAAGAAATTAATGTTGACCAAAATACCATATATGTGAAGACTCATGAAAACAACTTACGATAATTTGCGTTTCTTGCCAGTATGAATACTCATTTGCTGTACACACACTTAAAAAAATATATGCGGCTTTTTTAGCTAAAAAATTTGTTTTGAGGTAAAATCAGTTTTCTAAGATATTACAATTCTACATCCAAAATCACTCTCCTCCACTTCGCGGCACCGAATTCCTCCAAGTTGCCTGTTGACCGCCACAGGTATTCTCCTCTACATATGGTCATACCTATGATATTTGATCCTAACGGAGAGAGTAGGTGTAGTTTAAATGTGAGACCTCAGTCTGAAATTTGATCATCTACTAATCGAGGTATAATTTCACCCTTCTTACCGCAATAGCTTAAATTCATTCTTCTGGTTTGATATTTGACTTTCTTGAACAATTTTGCCGTTTAAGAATACTTCTGACACTTCTATCACGGTGGTTAAATTGGTAATTAAAGAACGATCACTGTGTGTTTGATAAAATGTTGCTGAGAAAGCTTGGGCACCCTTTTATTGCTTGTTTGGGACACACTGTTATTATGAAAGCATAGTCAAATTGACCTCGCAGTCGGGTCTGCAGGAACTTGACAAGCAAGCTTAAAATGGTTGGAAAATATGTGCACAATTTTCTAATCGGAAGAGGAAAGCATGTGAGAGTTTGGCAGAGTCAATGGATGAACTTGAGACTGGTATATTATCAGTCTGCAGAAGAAAGATCTCATGAAGAAGGAGAAGAGCCCTTCGCTTTGCCTTCTGAATGGTATGAAAATGCTTCCTTGAAGCTAACAAAGTTGAGCCGCTTGTTGAAAAATGTGGACTCGATTGATGGAAGGCTAATCAATCTTAATGACAACTCAAGAATTCTTGATGATAAGATGGAATGCAAAATGCAAACATTCAAGTCACTTGTTAAAGTGTTTATTGGATGTTCTTCGGTTCAGGAGACGCTGAGGAAGAACTTAAAGGACTCATTAGCTGATAACGCTAGATGCAGAGAATTCCCATGCTTTAGTAAACCAAGTGAAAGGGAGCCGGTTACTTTGAGTTCATTGACGAAAGTGGCTGAGATTTTGAACATTTCTGCGCAGCAAAGGAAGGTAGTGAGACATACAATATGTCCACAAGTGACAAAACACCAGATATGGACTGGTGCTCTTGAGGAGATACTAAATGGATTGAAATGTGAGATTGATTTTCTGATTCATCGCTGCCCAAGTAAAGAGATTAGCTTAGCAAATCAAATAGTTGTGAGCTGTATTAAGTTTTTAGAATCCACCACATCCTCTGACCTCGAGTCGACTTCATGGATGCGCCTCATGCCCACAAAAGGTGAAGGTGAGGACTCTTCTTGTCACAAATGGGGAGATGTTCTTGAGATGTTTGTTGATCTTATTAACTGCTCAAGTGACGTGAAGAGACTAAGTTTGCACGTTAAGAAGCTTGAAGCAATGAAAGAAGGGCTCTATCAGATTAGAGACCTATTAATGGATAAGAACATTGGATACCGGGAGGTCCGGCATCAAGAAAATTTAGTGCAGAAGAAATTGACCAAGGCATTGGGTCACCCGTCGCAGTGTTTGTTTACTCTTTTATTGTACTACCTTTACAGCAGCGTGAATGACATTCAAGTGGAGGTTCGAGGAGGGATTCACAAACTCGAGTGTGAGAATAATATTTGCTTATACATGGGGAAGATCTTGACGTCCGATGAAGAGAAGGCAGTTCAAACTGGGGTGAAGCATCTGGACAGGGCTCTTGGGCTGTTCAAGTTTGTATGGGAAACAGCAGGAATGAAAACGAAAGGAAATCTAATGTTGCAAGGCCATTTGTGGTGTATTGGAGCTGAGAATAGGTCGTTCACATATAGAGGGAATACATACTTGTTACATGGGATAAGCCTTTAATTTAAAGATGTATACTGTGAAAACTGAGAATTTTTTTAACTTTTAACGCCACAAATGAATGTCTTCATACAATTTCCTCTCTGGTCTGGTTTACTTGTCAGCTTAGATACAACTTCGAAGTGTCATTTGTGTTTCTCAAAGCAGTGAAACAAGTAAAACTCAGCAGTCGATGTGCACAGCGAATGATAAGCCGGATAAACAAGAAAGGGAAATTGAACAATTTTCCCTTTGTGGTCACATACAAAACTGCTGTATCTCTGTCATTTTAGCTTGGATTTTGAAGAGCTCTGAAGAGGCTTTGCCACCGGCCGAGCTGGGGCACTTCTCACGGCCTTTTTGAGATCGTATTTTACAGACAAGAAAGCACAAACAAGGGCTACCAACATTGTTGGGTAAACAAATACTGCTTTTGTTGGATCTGTGTTTACTGGCTTGTTAAGAATTCCTTCCTTGACGAGGCCCCAGACAACAAGAAGAGTCCCAAACATGCTCATCCGACCCGGTTTTAGAATTCCGATCGGAAGAGCGTCCAGCAACAGAGAAGTAACTTCCAGCCAGAACCTGGTGAAAAACGATTAAAATTTTTATTCAAACGAGTAGAAATGAAAGAGCATGTCTGCCACGCAGTCAGTATTCACTTCTTTTTGTCGCTTTAAATGAGGTCGATATTTCTCAAAGATTCTAAAGTCAACCTCGAAGTGTGCACAAACATTATGATGGTTAAAAAGAAAAGAAAACTGGCAGCTAAGATTAAGGTAACAGGTCGACCTCTTGGGACGTCCTAACTCTCGCCACTGGCTAAAGGTTAACTCTATTTTAGAACACAAATCCTGAGTTTTGGAAGAACATGATCTTAAGAATGTTGTGTGCTAATAAACTGAAAAAAATATCTACACACATTGCAAGTATTCTTTTCACAACAATGATAACAAAATCATTTTCCTGTTAAATTTATGGTTGGCTACATGAATCTTTGGCCAGCTCTTAACGCATAGTTAGAAGAAGAGGTGCAAAATGTACTAACCAAAGGTAAAAGGTCAATCAACCCAACCCATAGTGAACATCCGATGTCCGAACTCTCTTAAGTGACTAAACTTGGCTCTATAGTGGAACTTGAATACCAAGTGCCTTTAGAGGAAATACAGTCTGAGGATTGAATGTATCAGTGGAAATAGCAATGCAAGGCGCATGCATCAGAATAAAAAGAAAAAGACCCGCATATAATGTAAGTGACTACAGCAAGAGTTGAATGAGGAACAAATTACTTTTGAGTTTTGACAATGATGATAGGTGATAACCGTTTTTCCATAAAAAATTTACAATCTGACTAAATGAATTTTTTTCCATCCACTTTGTTAACATCTAAAGCGAAAAAATCCTTAACGGCCACAAGCGAAGTTAACTCCTAAGGATCTGTTGATTAACATTTCCAAATAAATCAAGCAATGAACATAATGGGACAAGTCAAAATTCGAAAATATCAGAAATTTGAGATAAGCATAACTAGGAACAGATTGGCAGATCAATTGCTATATTGATGAAGGGAGAGAGGGACAGATGATGGGAAAAGAAAATGCAAGAGAAGCCAAACCTCCAAGCGCTGTAGGTCAGTTACTGCAGAGGCCTGCTTGATGTCAGTCAAGTTATAGATGCTTAGCAGATTATCCCAGCTTGGAAAAGTCATGTTATTGATGAGGCCATTTGCGATGGCTCCAGGGTAAAGAAGGCCCTTCACCACTGGAAGAGGAAAAATCTCACTTGCCACCAGCTGGGACGAGGTAACCTCCAGTGGTGTTGTACACATGCCAGATCTACATGG
>CAVNYN010219529.1:0-30585 GCA_963692815.1 Nyctanthes arbor-tristis
TTCAAACAAGAGTCCTTGCAGAGGCTTTTTTTTTTTTTTTTTTTGGGTGGGGGTGGTGGAGTTGATTTAAAACTCCTTTCTCGGTAAATGAAATGCTAATTGCTTTTCTAGAATAACCAGTATCTGTTTTACATCTAGGCGGCAATTATAGAACCTGGGAGACAATTCTGATTGGTCAATAAATTCTCAATTTTGCAAATGTGTTAGACATGGATGAATTGAGAGTCTTGTAATGTCCAAGACCTTTAAACCCTAGTGACCCTAATCTCTTGAAAATTGAACATGCGGGTCGAAGGACATCATGTATTTGGATTTTGGATGGAGGACAAGATCAAATTCTATTACAACTAGGAGAGAATTCCTTTTTCCTATTTCCTTCAGACTTTCAATTAGTACGATACTAGGATTTTGTTTTATTTCATATTTCCTTAACATAATTGGAATTTTAACTCTTTGTAGTCGTAGTAGAAATAGGTAAATATTGTGCCTGCACTAAAAGAGACACTGTGCGTACTTTTAAATGCATTCAATTAACTAACGTTTTTGTTATGAACTCTTTGATTTATCTCTTTCTAGGGGAAAAAGGTACACTTTTGAACCAATATTTAGTAGTGGTTCATGAAAAGCAAAATTTTTTTCCTTTAACTATTCACAATTTTTATGTTTACTATTTCTTTGGAGTGGTAGAAAGAGGAAAAGTATTGTGCCTGCATTAAGAGACGCATTTTACATTCAATTCAATAATGTTTTAGTTATGAACTCCTAGATTTTACTTGTTTTTTTCTGCACTGATCTTTAAGAATGCTTCATGAAAACCAAATTTTTATGTTTACTTATTCACAATTTCATTTATTCAAATTCATTTATAATTGAAGGATCTGCTCTTTAATATCCTCCTATATTAGCACTTGAGTCTGCCCTCTCTAATTCAGGGAGCGCAATGCTAGAGCTGCTCTTTTTGATGGTATCGAGGAAGGCGGCATCAGGGCTTTTCCTTCTTATTCGTCTAGTGAGATTGATGAGCAAGAGAATCTACAGAGCAATTGATGGGTTGCAAGACCGAGTTAGCCTTCTAAAAAGAGTAAGTTTATGCTTGCCGGAATTGATTGTCCCTTGGTGGAAAATGAAGAAATATGAATCATTTCTCGTGCAAAGGGCATTAGAGCAAAGTTGTTCAATTGATTTTATCAAGTTTTTATGGGAATCTTATTAAATTTTTTGTCATGCATCGTTCAGGAAACTGGAAATGCAGTAATCATATATTCAAGGTTTTGAACATAGTCGGCTATACTGATTTTTAAATATGGCAACCTTTTGCTTAGTTTAGCTTTATTTGATTATTGTAAGCGGGGTTTTCACTTTTGAGCAAGTTAGTGTGATTGTGAGCTTAAACTATTTGATTTTATCTTATCCAAAACCTAAGTTAGCTGTACCTGAACAGTTGTCAGGTGACGTACACGGTGAGGTTGAGGCTCATAATAGGATGCTGGACCGGATGGTGCGTATACTGGAAAAATATTGCCCTTATCTTGGATACCTCTTAAAGTATCGCCATAATTTACTTGGTTTTTTCTGACTTCTCTTTTCAGGGGAACGACATGGATGAGTCAAGGGGGGTTTTATCCGGAACCATGGATAAATTTAAGATGGTGTTTGAAATCTAGCACTTACTCTGTTGCCATTACTTCTACTCTTTATACCCTACTACTTAATCTTCTTAGTAAAACTGTTGCTTGATGTAGGTTTTCGAGACCAAATCAAGCCGAAATATGTTTACACTTGTGGCATCCTTTGTGGTTATTTTTCTCATCATATACTATCTTACTCGGTAAGCAGTTCTTGGAAGTGCAAGAATCTACGGCTCTCTCTGCGAGCCTGGAAGTATATTGTGTCGGCAACAATCTTGCAGTGAACATTACAATGTAGAAATGCTTTCAATCGTGACCATGTTGTATAAAGGTATTCCTGTCCAACTTTGCACTTGAATTTTGATCTTTGGGACAAATATTGATTTGTGGATGTTTGACTCCAAGCAGTAGAAGTCACAACAGATGAGTCGATACCTAGTTTAAAAACTTCTGTTTAGGCTTGCGCGACCGACTCATAGTTGTCTAAAACTATTAAAATCTTTACTCTAAGCGAAAGAAAATCGATTAGCTGTTTATTGTCACGCTGTTTTTCTTTTTGGAAAAAATAATAATCTAATAACATCAACAGATTGATGTTACAGAGATTTTCTTGAATTAAATGGGGGGAATTCAAAACAGGTGTACTTGGATTTTTTCGCTATTTGAGATGCCTCCCAATGCTTGTCATATATTGTAGATTCTTTTGATGCCTCCCAATGCTTGTCAAGCTACATGTATAAAGTCCGATCTGTCCATTCTGACTCAAAATAGCATCAAAAGAATCTACAATATATGACAAGCATTGGGAGGCATCTCAAATAGCGAAAAAATCCAAGTACTCTAGGAGTATTAGAGTATTCTAGATCAATGCGGAATTCACACGTGAGTTCATAGGCTTTATTTATGGGACCTTTGAACCCATGTGTGGTTACTGATTGATTTGGAGTATTCTAATAGGGTACTCTTAAGGAGTACCGGATATTTTCTAACCAAAAATGGGGAAAAAGGGGGAAGGAAAAAGGAAAAGCAAGAAGAACAAACTAGGCAACTAGCGTTCTTGCTAAATATACGAAATGACTGTGTGAACATTTTGTAATCCTACTTGGCCAGACTGTTGAGCAACTTCTTTGATCTTCAATAATGCTTTCAATTTCTTAAAGGGTTTTTTCTTAATTACAATATTTTCTTTAGTTGATCATGATTAGTTTTAAACACGTGCTTGTCATGTGATTCATCAATTGAGTATCAAACAATGCAAGTTTAGTATCATCAAATTAGATGTGTTGCATAAAATAAATAGCATAAAGGAAAACAAAAAGTTATCCTTTTGAATGATTGATTTGATCGAAATTGGAATGTAAAAATAATTATAACTTAATTGAATTATTTTAATAAAAAATCATGAAAATATTGTTCTTGGGAGCTTTATCTAGGCTTAGATTTTTGAAAGTTAATTTGTTAGAAGAATGTGTGGTGAGATTGAGAATATGAAAAAGGATTATTGAGAAGTATGAAAACTTTTTATTACTTATTATTTCTTTTTTGGGGGGGAAATATATTATCACAGACAGATGAAAAGACAAAAATATTGGCAAAAAGAGTTCAAAATTATCTTATTATCTCGGCAAACACATAACTACATAAGTTCCTTGGTTTCATTTATTTGCTATCCATAGAGAAAATGGGTTTCGAGTAAAAAACGAGGAATAATTTGCAAAGAAATAAATGAAACAACCACTCAAATTTTGGAAATATATATTTGGTTGATTTAATCTGCTACAATTAATCAGTAACTGAAGCTGATTTTAATGTTGACGTAAAAAAACAATGAACATTGAAGATGTATTTTTGAATTGAGCAATTAATGTCCAGCTAAATTATGTTATTTATTGCTATCTTCTTCCTAATAGTCCATTATTCTATTTTCATCAATCTCAAAAAGAGAGTCCACTTACCATATTTAGCATGTATTTAATGTTTCATTTTAATATTGCCATAATTAATTATTGTTATTTAACTATCTATATATTGAAAGTATTTTAAACAATTAATAGTACATAAGAGTATCTGTGGGAAAAAAGGTAAAATTTGACATTTAAACTATATTAACTATCGTTCATTAGTTAATGTATGTGAAAATGACTTTTAGACTATCTTTTTGGTGAAATGAGTATTTATTAACTACACTCTCTGTCCTATAAAGATAGTAACCACTTAAACTACCCACTTATCAAAATGTTAGAGGAATATGAGTCAAGCAATTTACTCCATTCAATGTTGACACTTAGAACCGGCCCTTTACATTCTTTCTTCACATTAATCCCTCACAATTTGTTCATTCAAATTAATTACATACATCATTAATTAATTAGGTAGAAGTGCTAAAATGAAAAAAATACATATAAAATTAAATGTTCCAACTACATTACTTATCATTTTCTTAATCTATGCGAAAATACATTCCATCCTACCTTTGTTGGATGGAGGGAGTAATTTTATTTTAATAGCCGCACAAGACTTTTGTAGTCTAGTAACATCCTTATAGGTTATTTACACCTTTGATCAAAGGACGATTTCCCTCCCCTATAATCCCCTTTAATGTGAAAAATAATAATTATTTTAATAATTATGTAAATTATGATTAGTGTTTTAACAAGCACGTCTAGACATGAAGTGCGGGTAAAATGGGTCGCTTTGGCAAAAAAATGAAAAATTTGAGTCAAATCAAAGCGTTGACCAATTAATCAAGATTAACCTGGCTTAGGCGTAGAAAAGTGTGCTTAGGCACGCCTATGCGTGATTTAAGCTGCCTTTTCTTTTCTTTTCTTTTTCTTTTTTTTCTTTTTTCTTTTTTGTCTTTTATTTTTATTTATAACTTTATTGTTTGAGATCCAATTAAAACTAATCGTAAATTAAAAGGTTATCCCGAAAATATAATTCACTATATGAGAAATAAAAAAGAGAAGCAAAATAAAAAAAGAGAAGTGAATAATGATTTATGTGAGAAAAATACAAACATTCTATTTTGAAATTGAAGTAAAAATTATTTATTAAATTGATATATTTACAATTTATATCTTTCTACATAATTGATATACACTAATTTCAATTAGCTAATAGATTTATATTGATTGTAAAAATAAAAAATGAAAAAATGAAAAATACTTTTTAACACTTAAGCAGCGCTTAAGCTAATAATACTTGAAGTTTCGAGTAGACGCTTTTTGGTGCCTTATGTTTTTTAGAGCATTCACCTCCGTAGTGTTAAACCAAGTTATGAATGAAGTTGTTAGTTGGCAACTCAAAAATCTAACTACATTGGTAGTGTTAATGTAGTAGTTAAAGAAATTTGTGTAACAACTTGTTGATAAATACAATTTGCATAACCATATATAATAAGAGTAAGGCTGTCTTTGGATGAGCTTTTCGAATAACATGACACAGGGATGGATCCAGGAATTTAGATTAGTGCAGCCCAAAATTCATTAATAAATACAAATTCACATGTGGTACTTTACACTTGTTCTTTAAGGATTTTCATGTTGGGAATTAATGTAAATTCCCCGATTACGCTCGCATGACTGTTGTTTAAAGAATTTAACGAGACAAGGAGAAAAATAAAAGAACGAAGACAAATTTACGGACTATCAGAGATTTTTATTATATGATTCAAGTCCCTGCAACTATACAAATTTCAGCCCGTATCCATTCCAATAGTTAACGGGGTGGGTCCCTACGGGTATCGGGTAATGGATATAAAATTACCATTCATAGTGCTACCTCTAAATTACTATGGACTTTCAATTTCGGTGTTATTTTTGAATGATTTGTTGAGTTTTCAGGCATGTTGTGTTCACTTTTTTTCTTACCCTAATTCCTTCTTGCGACTTGCGAACCAGATTCTCAAATCTCAATACGAGTAGCTCTTTTTTTTTTTCCTTTTTTTTTGGGCCGAGATTCTTCTTCTCCAAAGCCCTAAAATCATGGGTACTGCCTCTAAATTGCTATGGATTTCGTGGTGTGAACCTTCTGCCCCTTTTTAAGTTTCTTAGTTGTATTTTCAATTATGGTATTTTTCCTTGGATTTTCTCTTATAATATTTTTTGTATTTTTCAGTTTTATTGTGTAATTTGTTCTTTCTTGATGACTTATAACAATAGGAGAAGAGAGTAGAGCCGTTTGGAAAAGGGCTCATGTGTGTAAGTGATTGGTTAATAGTCGTACAAGTGATGTCCAAGATAAGCCTTTAATAACATTGTGCTAAGGGCTCTTATTTCTTGAAATTATGAAGAAATTTTGTACATAAATTCTCGTTGGCTATCTTATTTCTTGTCCTAATTCCTCTAGTATCACCATATGTCCTTTTTTTGCCCTTTTCTTTTCATTTTTTTATTTTTTTGGGGTAAATATGTCCTTAATACTTCTTATTTGGTCATGGCACTTGAAAGTACTTCTTTTGCTATATTTTGAGAACCATTTATTTAATGCTCTGTTGGATTTGTTTGAGACTTCGATGCAGCATTTTTAACCCTTGGTTTGCTGCTGCTGGTCGTCAAGGCCAATCTAGATATGGTTGGCCTTTCTGAAGGTTGTCAATCTTGCCTTTTTTTTATTTTTTTATTAATTTTCACTAGGATATAAATGAATTACCTAATAGCTCTGGAAACTGTTATCCAACTTTTATTCTCAGCCGCTCTAATCAAGTTAATTAGTCTCAAACCGCCGTTGATAGAGTTGTGCTGTTTTCTCATAATTTTTTAAGTAATTTACACCAAACGTCCCAACATTACAACTTTTAATATATTACTTCCTCAATTTTTAATTCTACTCTTGTGGGTTTCTAACCTTTCTCAAAATCCTCACCGAATTCCCTAAAGACGGAAATCGTCCAACTTGGCCGTTAGTCCACATATTGAAGACCAAATCCAAGAATTGACTCAGAATAAAATTGGCACTACGGATTTCCGTCAAGGACCGTTGATAGAGTTTTAGAGAGCAAAGCTACTGAATGGGACGAAGGATGAGTTGATCGCACGTTTGAGAGGTGCCGATGGCTAGAATGCCTTCTGACATATTGAAGAAGCTTTTGTGTTGACATTTAGGTTCAGAAACGAGGATGTAAATGGTCTAAAACCAAGTTAAAAGTGTAACTAAACCGCTTCCACCTCCGACCACCAAAGTCTGCGGCAACCTTGATTTCTGCGCCTCAGCCGAACCCAAACCAGAGCGGAAGCGACATGGACCTGGATCCTGCCTCTTTCCCATCTTTCCTTCCCTTGATCTTCACAGCCTTCGGCGTCTGGCCACTTCAAACTCTTCTTGGGCTTCAACAATTCCCTAAGATCTGACTTAAATACGGGTCGAGCCGGAGTGCTTCTCCCTGAATTATCTTCGCAACAATATAAAGTCGATAAGCAAACGGACAGGGCTCTGGTCAACTGAGACAGGCCATCGGATGCCGACAAACTCTCTGCTATTGAATTGGGCACCCATGAATTCAGATTGGTGATGAAGAACCCCATAATAAGTTAGCTTTTAGGATAAGTTTGGAGTAACTCTCAACTCTATTTTCTGGTAGTTCTTTGAGGAAAACATGTTGAGCAAATTTTACCCTAGTCAATTCTTGGATTTGGTCCTCAATATGTGACTAACTTCTAGGTTGGACGGTTTGGTCTTTAGAGACTTGAATGGGGATTTTAGGAAAGTTTGAGGACTTACATGAGTAGAATTAAAGGTTGGAGACGTGATCTATTAAAAGTTAAAAGGTTAGAGACGTTAAGTATAAATTACTCTAATTGTTTAAATTTGAGAATCCAATGTTCACTCTTACACATTTCAAAAGCATGTTTCTTTGAATTCTATCTTTCAGTTTATATAAAAATTGTCTTCATCAATGTAGTTCTATTATCTACTTCTCTTGAAATGTTTGAGCATGAATTATTTACTCGAAAAAAAAAAATGAGTTCCAAAATTTTCCTTGCAGGATGCAAAACAATCTCTCAACAAGTAAAAGGGCTACAAAAGACGAAAGTCGCTCCTAAGAATCTTGTTGATAACGTAAGGGTAAAAGGACATCATATGAAAATTTATTTCTCTTTTTTCACCCCTTCCGCCTTGTGTTTACTTTGTTATGCTTTTCAGTTAATTGATTCGTCGTTTTTCCTTTAAATCATATGTTAGCATTTTTGTTGATAACTATAAAAGTAAGATTTGGTACTCAGGCAACGAGTACTGTGGAATGTTTCAATCTTTTAGTTCCTCAATTTTGTCTTCCTACTGGTCATGTGAAAATATTTGGTAGAGTTAGCAGAGGTTGAACCATTTGCATTCTGTAATTTTTTTATTTTTTGTGATATATGAGAAAAATTATGAACATGGGATCAAGGGGTTAGCCCATGTGGTTAAGGGCCTAACCCCTTACCGGCATTACTCGGGTTTGAATCCCCACCATCCCCATCCTCTTTGTAAAAAATAAAAAAATAAAAAAAAGAAATATTATGAATATTTTTCTATCAAATAATGCCAATCATTCGTGTAATGAGATTGGTTTAAGCGTTTAAAAATCTACAAGAAGGTGATTAGGTGTAACTTACCCTTACATAAATATGGATTAACAATACCATCATTATTTTGTCAGTTGAAGATCAAATTTGTTTCTTTTCTACATCCTTCAAGCAATATACTTACATTATGATGCTAATCTTAGTCTAAATTTTGTTTTCGGCATTGAATTTTCTTCCAATTAAATTCCAAACTAAATTTCTTGTGGTGACTTGAAATCCTTATGCGCAAGAGGAATAACGTGAAGCAGGTAAGCGTTCAATTCTTATATGTTTTTCAACTTTAGTAATTTGATTTATGTCTTTTCCTATTTTTTGTCACACATACTGAATGCAGGGACTTTTGGCAAGACCCTGAATGCTTTGACAATGAAAAGAATGAGAATTTTGCAATTAATTTTTTCAAATACGAATAATGTACTAGGAAGCTGCCATGATTCTTGCAATTAAAATTAATGTCTTAGGAAAGTATCTAGATCAATTTTGAATATCCCTCATTATTGAAAGATCTCCGTTTGTTAGTTGACTCATATTTTAAATTTACGGCGGTATACAAGGATGTAATTCCTTTGCTGACTCTTACAAGTTCTTACAGGGATGATTTTCTACCGTTCATGAATACGTTTTCATTAGCATTCAGTAGTCAAGCCAATTAGGAATCTATAAATTATTTCTATATTTAGAAAGTGATTGTCTGTTATTTTATTAATTAAGTTCTTCAGGGTAGTATTGCTCATTTCCTATGTAAGTTTTAAACAGTAAAATGTTAACCAGATCTTTTAGTACATAGTAGATAATAATATAATATTATAAATGCGGCACGTGCAAGAGTATTAAAAGAGCCATTTTAAATGTTACTATTCATCCTTTTTGTCTGATACGGCGTTATTTTGATGGAGAGGAATGCACACTTATCACAAATTCCAAGAGTTAATTCACAGCTCTCTCTCTCTCTCTCTCTCAACACTTTTTCTCTCTTTATGCTATATATATTTACAATCTGGATACAAAGCCTTACCTACAGAGTCTTATCTCTTATTAAGGAGCCCTATGACTAACGTAGCAGAAATCTAACAAAAACGACCCCATCAACAGGGGGCCGCTTTCGTTACATTTCCGCTACTTATCTATCTATCTCCTTAATATGAGACTTATCTATCCCCTTAGCAAAATTTCTATATATTCGACTTCTATTTATTTGCCATTAATATTCACATCCGTGATGATTTTTATTTCCCACCTTCATTCAGTAATATATAAATTTTGAAACACACGATTTCTCAATTGCTTAAATTTTATATTTTGAAACTAAAAATAAGCATTACATTTAGTTTCTTCAATAAGAAAAAATTAATGTTATCAAACATATTGATTATGTAATAAGTTAGCAATAAATTATTATTATTTTTAACCTGGTGAACAGTATGAAAAAATACATGATTATATAATATCTCATTTACTCGGGGTGCTCTATATGTGTGTCATTTACTCTATCATCTAAGCAATACATGTCCGGAAACAAAACAAAGAAAGAATGAAAAGAAAATTATCATTTTCCATTGATGGTTTTTTTAATAGTCTTTTTTAATTTAATTTCGATAACACAATGAAATTCCTGGCTTTGCCCCTGTTACCATGTCACATGAAAGAGGCACTTTTGTTGTTTCATGCTGATGGTTATGTCAAATGGATTATGGACTTCTTTATTGAGGGTCCATTTCAGTTAAACCTTACTATAGTTTTTAGACATATCAAACGCATTCAGCTCGACATCAGGGCCCTGGACTAAGGTTTCATCTATTAATTACATGTTATGATATGTATTAATTTGGATCATTGGAAGAATCCAAACACTTCAAGAAGTACAAATACAATTATTATTGATAATATATATATATATATATGCATATTTTAAGTATCCTTAAACCTAATATATAATCAGGAAGGTTATGAGACAATCAGCGATGGTCGTTACGAGGTTACAAATGGTACACCGGTAATGCGGAATATAAAACAAGTTACAATTATTCAAAGACAGTTGATGTGGTGTAGTATTAATTGTGTTTTGAGGGGTTGTGTTGATTTGGAAATGATATAAAACCATATGTGTGGCACGGTGCCATACGGACATGTGTCGTGCATCATAGTCGTAGTTTCCTATATGACATGTCCCGATACACGCCACATGGTCATATGGCACAATGTGGTGCCATAACATATAGTGTTAGATCGAAACTCTGTGTTGATCTAATGATATTATACCACATCACTATCTGAGTTACGGTACAAGACGAAGTACTTGAATACGCTTACATAACTACCCTCCTTTAAATAGTTGGTGTGTGTGTGTGGCAGTTGAAACAAAAGTAGACCAGACTTAGTGTGAAAATTTCACATAATAATAAAGATAAATTCTAGAGAGACATAAAAATGAGATATGAATAAGTGACATTTTAAGTGTGACGTACTTTTATTAGATGATAAAAAATACACTTGTGATCATCACACAATGAAATTGTGACATATGTGATAATGTCATTCATTTTTTGTCTCTCTATAATTATTCGATAGATAATAAGACGGATTACATATACATCTAATAGTTTCTAGTATTCCTGGATCATTTGAAAATTTTCCTTAATATATAGATATAATAGATATCTCTTGTGATAATTACCAATAATTTTCAATTAATGTGATGTTTAGAAGAATAGGATCGTGCCGTATTTTTGTACATTAGATTTTGTATTCATGTAACAGGATTCTTAAATGGGAGATGATTTGTTAATTTATCAATACAAGACTGGATATATTAAATGAAATATATATATATATATATGCGCAAATTAACAAAGCGACTGTTTATGTTGATATAGATCAAGACCAAGCAATTACTTCTTTGAAGGATCCTTTTTTTTTTATTTTTTTATTTTTTTGGTAATTACAAGAACACTCAATCTACATAATAAGTAGTATAAATAACACAAAAAAAAAATTACATCAAATGAAGTTCAAAACGCAAAGAATATTACAACTCAACATAAATCATCACTAATAAAAAAATATGGATGTTAGGAAAAATCTTTTGATTTCCTATTTAGCCTTTACATATTTTATTAAATTCCTTATTTGTCCTAAAAGGGGTAAAAGTCTTCATTTTCCATTTATTACCCATAGGGGAGAAAGTATTGTAATTTTATATTATTGTATTTGCCAAAATGTATACAATATAAATGTCAAATTGAAGATTTCAATTCAAAGTAATATGAGCTAACTTTCAATAATTAATATAAAAAGTTGACAACGGTCATACGATGAAGATCATGACAAAAGGATGGAAAACAAACTGAAGATAAAAATGGATAAATCAGTCAAATTTGATTAGGGTGAGAAAAAGAGGTGGAGAAAATGAAAGAGGAGCTCATATGTAGATTTCATGATTACAGGAATTGTATGTGTTTTAAGGCTTCTCTAAAACTATTTTGAAAGGTCACATTGCTGAAAGTTTCGCTCAAAATTATAAATTAAGCGCTTAATGGAAGGGATATCGTTTACTTTAAAATTATGAAGATTATATAAGATTTAGAGACAATGTTAAATTAGAGAACAATATAGATGGGGGAATTTCATGGAGGGTTATAAACCGAAACCTATAACTAATAAAGGGGCACTCTTACCACTTGATTATTTCTCTTCATTTAAAAGTAGGGAAAAATTGAACTTAACAAAATGAAGAATTTTACACTTATCATTTTTCATTTACATAACATGTGCGACGCACGTACTTATTTTGAAAACCCTAATTTACCCTCATTATTATTAATTTTGTTATTTTTATTATTAATTATTTAAAAATAAATGCATAAGTTAGAATAGTCATTAGTTCGTATTCTTAATTAGTTCAAACGTACTAACACGTGAAATTAAGAAAATAATTAAGAAAACAAACACAGTTAAAGTGTAATAGAAAGAAAACACGTATTATTTGTTTAATTGAATTATTCGTATTGATCAATAAATTAATTAGTTACTTAAAAGCAAGTATAAATTCGCATTTCTTATTCTTCTTCTTCCTTCTTTTTTTTTTTTTTTGTGATTGGGAATATTACAAGGGTTCCTAAGGGAGGAGAATCGAATCCTTCACTAAAGGTGTACAGAGCCAATACAAATGACATTAGACTATAAAACGAAAAGAAAAAAAATGAGGTAACGATTATTCATCGATATAGGACAATAGTCGCCTAAAAATTTTTCTTGCCCTTTTTCATTTTCTAAATCCGTCATATTTTCTTCATTTTCTTTTTTTCTAGGTTTTTTTGGTTTTCTTTTCCTTTTTTCCTCAAAAATGTTTTAACATTGATTACTCATATATATATATATATATGTATGTATGTATATAAGGAGAATAGTTGCATAAAAATTTTTCCCGTATTTTTCATTTTCTAAATCCGTCAAATTTTCTTCTTTTTCTTTTTTTTTTTCTCGGTTTATATATATATATATATATATATAAGGAGAATACTTGTATAAAAATTTTTACTGCCCTTTTTCACTTTTTAAATATATCAAGTTTTCTTCTTGTTCCTCTTTTTCTCGATGTTTTCGGTTTTCTTTTCTTTTTTTCCCCCTGAAAATGTTTTCCCACCCTTGGATTGAAATTCGTCCGCTATGTTTTTTTTAATGTTTTTTCTATTTATTTTGGATCAACATTTTTCTTTTGCACCTGTTTATTAGTCCATTTTTTGTGGATTTAGTAGGCCGATTGGGATATGTATTTGAGCGCTTGGCTTCTTGATGAGAACTATGTTGGAATGGTGCCAAAGAAACACATAACAAATTGATTCGTTACCCAGAAAAGCTAAAATCGTGTAAAGATTGAATCTTAGACCCAAACCTCATGACTTATGAATCCAGGGTATATTAAACCCTATACCCAATAAGATGCCGAAAAAAACCCTTGATTGATTGGCTCAAACAATCAAGAACAATTATCTCTTGCAGTGTTCAAAAAGTTTTAAGAAGAACAATGCTAGAAAAGATAATATTCCTCACAAAAAACTGTATTAATCTCAATGATAAAAGTAGTGTAATGTTTGCAATACAGGACAGGTTTATATAGTAGTAAAATAAACTTATCCCCAGTTGTATTCGCTACTGCCATTACTATCCAAATCTTCCTCCTGTTCATTCCTGACTTCTCACATATTTCTCCTTCTATCATTATTAGGAGGCACTTGTTGGGGGTTCCTCCCTCCTTGTTTCAAGCTTCTTTAACCTTGCAACCACATCCCTAAGCAACTTCATTACTTGGTTATTTTCTTGACCACGTTAGTATTATTTGTTGCCATAGTGTGTATGTGTGCAAGTGTCCTCCCAAAAATTTCCACTCGTGTATCTTTGAAAATAGGCTTTTACCCAATAATGTGCTCACTCACTCTTGCCTTGTTCCACTTAATTTCTTTGCCCCAAGCTTTTCAAAGAAGGTAACCAACTAAATTCAAGAAGGTTATTCTTTGTGATGCTTTACACAACCAATCAAGGAAAAGGAAAAAATTGAAGATGATGGAATAAGACTTAATAATGAGTGGAATTTGTTTGCTTGTTATTAACAACGGAAGAATAAAATATTAGAATAAAGTTAAAAAGAATGAATTATTAAGAATTAATAATAAAAGAAAATTTTCCCCATAATCACACGCTGCGAAGGAGGAAACTTTAAATTTTTCTTTCTTTATTTATTTTTATTTATTTGTTTGTTTATTATTATTATTATTATTATTATTATTTGGTGGATTCGCTTGCAGGCAGCCAACAATGGATCAATATATATAGATGACTTTTTTTTCCCCACGTGATTGTTGGCAGGAAATTTTCAAACTTTTTTTTTATGTTTTATATTCTAAATGAACTTACGTCAAGGACTTGGAAGACCAAGAAGCATTTTTTTTTTTTGGTGAATGAATTAGAAGAACAAATGATTACAAAGAACGGAACAATAAAGAAATTAAGAACAAGGTAGATTACTCGATTTTAAAGCCAAGCTCTGACACTAACTGATGAGAACCACGTTAGAATAGTGCTAAAGAAACCCACAATAGATTATTGATTCGTCATCCATAAAAGCTAAAATCGTGTAAAGATTGAATCTTAGACTCAAGTCTTACGACTTACCAACCCTGGGTATATTAAACTCTAAACCCAATAGGATGCGGAAGAAAAAACCCTTAATTGATTGACTCTAACGCTTAAGAACGATTATCTCTTGTAGAGTTCTAAAAGTTCTAAGAAGAATAAGAGAAGAAAAGATAATTTTCCTCAAAAGAAAACTGTATTAATCTCAATAATGAAAGTTGTGTAATGTCTACCACATAAAAAGAGTTTATATTATAGTAAGATAAACATATCCTAGCTAGAATATAATTAACGAATCTATACTTAAGTGCCTTCTCTTGAGTTTCCCGCCCATTGTCTGTTGTCATCCTTGCGGTGAGTATTGGTTTTTTAATTATTTTATCTTATTATTTTTGTCTTTGATTTTGGCCTTTTCCCCATCAGCCTTCCTTTTCTAAATCCCTTTGGCCCTTCTCCTGTCATTTTCTTCCTTATAAAGATCCTCACGTTCAAATCCAAATTGATTCCAATGATTCCGCATATCTTCTAATTCTTCCATTTTACTAATTGATTGATTGAAGTACTGTCCCATTTTTTGCTCCTCAATAATCTCTTCTTCTCCACCTTCTAATGCAGCGGTTCCGGTTAGATTGCGGGGCAGGCCGGATTTTTGTATGCGGTGCAGAATCCGCTCTCTTATGTGAATTCCAAAGTCACTGATTTTTTCCCCCTGAGGAGGAGCCGATACTTTATTGGTATAAATGGCTCAAATCCTGCTAATAAGACTTCCAGTAGCTCTCTTTTCTCTGCCAAACATCCTTTTTCTGTTTCTTTTTTTCTTAATTACCCCTTAGTTTTTGCGGCTTTGATGGCTGTGTCGAACATCTCAGGCTAGAACTGTGAGTCACGCCGGTTTGGGTCATTGCTCTCTGCCACGTATTTGCCCCATGGCTGCTGTCTTACACCTCTTTAATGAGTTTTCTGTTTTGCAGCTGATTTCGCTGCTGACTTCTATTAAGTCGTCTCCAGATTTCAATCCAATCGAATTTCTTCACTATTGTAAATCAATCTTCAAACATGGCTTCCATTTACTCAATTTTTGTGCCTTTGGTGGGGTGAGGTAATAATTAGGGGATTCTTTTGAGAATTGAGAGATTGAGAACGGGAGAGACGTAGCAGAGGCAAGAGCAATAATGAAACTCAGTTGAAATTGCGAAATTGAGTTCATTATTTTTTGAAGGCTTTTGTCATGAGACAAATAGTTCAACATACATGTAGTTTGTAGCTTAGAAGTGGCCTTATAATTTTTCATGTTTTCAAACTTACGCATTTGTAGTTGGATATCTACTAGATTTTCACCGTGCTTTGTATGAGAAGAAGCTATCTCATATTATACAGATAAATCTAAATACGAAAACTTAAATAATTTTCTATTATCCATGAAGAATCATAATCTAACAAGCTGATTAGATTGAACTTGATGTTGCAATCACTTTGCTAATATGTTATTATCGTTATAAACGATAATCAGTTTGTTAAGACCCGCGTGGTATGTTAAATTCCTACACTTTTGATCAAATAATTCTCCACGCCTACAATCTCTTTATATACTCAAAAATAAATATAATTAATTATTTTTACTTTGAAATAATCATATATATTTAAATTTATAACCAATATCTAATTTAAAAAAAAGCATTTTTAAACTAATATTATTGCAACTTGATCGAGAACCAAATTCAATATAATTACACGAATTCTTCATTTTTTTAATAAATTAAAATACCAAATTGTACATATTATTTTCTTTTATTATGTATGATTAATTAATAAATATACTTTCTTTCCTTTTTCTTTCTTTCTTTCTTTTTCTTTTTTTTTTTTTTACACAAAAGATAAAAAAATTTAACACAAAGGCATGGGAGGTAGGAAAGTAAATAGTCAAATAAAGAGATTATTATAAATGTAAAGGTATTGGATTTTTAACAAATTAATTAATCTACGTTGAGTTCTGTAACATAAATGTAATTAAAAAAAAAAAAGGAAAAACCATTGTAATAAAAAGAAGAAAATGTATAAGAGACAAAAATGGGTGAGATAGAGTTGATAAAAATAATCCCTACTCATTTCATATATATTATTGTGAAACTCGAATCAATAAACATACCATCCATTAGAGAAACAAATTACTAGGCCTAAAATAAATTACAATAAAAACTACAAATACACACAACTACAACTATTACAAGAAAACTAATATGTAGACTCCTATTAACTATCCTAAGTTCAAAACACATCCTAACTACGAAAATAGAAAAAAAAGGGACAATTATAATTTTCCTTCAAAATGTAATAACTACAGTATATATAATATATATTTTAAAGTTTATTTTAGAGAGAACACACAAAGTTGAAGTATTAGCTCTCATGCAACCCTGCAATCACATTGAGAGCGTTATTTAACTCAATGCAATCTATTCATCCAACAAAGTAATAAAAGTATAATACATGCATCCCAAAAAAAGAAAAAAAAAACAAATTTCAACACTTATATGCACATAAAAAAATAAAAAAACTTTATAAATATTGAAAAATATATACCTACATAAGGGTACCCATAAGAGCACCAAGTTCCATCCAACCACCAAGTTACACAGATAATTTCCACACCTATGTATAGATTATAATACATAGTAATAACTCAAATAAAATAAGGAAAAAATAATTTAAACAATTAATATATTATATCAAACTCATTTAACTAAAATATAAGAATAACATGATGAATGTGTAACCTAAAAGAAGCATATAATATATATCTAAAATGCATTAAAAAAGAGAATATAGTTAACAATTCTATTAAAAAATTAATTGAAACACCAAAAAACATATTAAAAATATAAGATATATTATAATTTGCAAAAACAAATAAAATCATTATTAACATTCAAAAACCCAAAGTCGCTAATATAATTTGTTAGCAACGAAATCCCTAACTTGAAACTTAACAAAATCTAAATGAAAACTATAATTTGTTATCTAAGTGAAATTTTATAAGGTTATGTTAACCAAATAATAATGTAAATTTGTTATTATCATGTTGAGATAACTATAATTTACAGCAAATTTTAACTCGATTGTCATCATTAACACAAATAAATATAATTTTATTTTTTACACTAATTTAGATAAATAATATTATACGAAATAATTAATAGTTGAGCCATATAATATACTCTAAAAATATTTTTTATCTGAAATCAAAAAAGCGAAACAACATAAAAATTATATAAATTAATAATACATAAAAGTAATTATATGTTTTCTTAAGGACGGTTGCTTATAATTATTAATATTCGTACCAGGAAAAATTAAGAAAAATGTACAATTATAATTTTTAGTTAACTTAAACTAAAAATATATATATGTTTAATTTATATTAATTATAAACTATGAATTTTGAGGATATATGGACACTTTTCCATTAGTTAGTTTGTTATTATAGCTTGTTATTATAATTTGTTTTCTAAGTGAAATTTTATAAGGTTATATTAAACAAATAATAATATAAATTTGTTATTATCATGTTAAGATAACTATAATTTATAGCAAATTTTAACTCGATTGTTATCGTTAACACAAATATATATAATTTTATTTTTTACATTAATTTAGATAAATGATATTGTACGAAATAATTAATAGTTGAGCTATATAATATACTCTAAAAATATTTTTTTTCCGAAATCAAGAAAGTCAGACAATATAAAAATTATATAAAAACATATATATTTAATTTATATTAATTATAAACTATGAATTTTGAGGATATATGGACACTTATCCATTAGTCAGTTAATTAGATAATTAAATTTATCTATAATTTAAAAAATTAAATGATGATAATTATATATTAGTTACTAAATGGATAAAGAAGAAGAGAGTAAAAAATTTAAAAATTTTAAAAATTCATAAGACCGTAGGAGTTACCGCAATATAATATAAAATATTGAAAAAGACCCTGATAACAAACCTTTGGAGAGAAAACTATGGTACAAAGGTACCGCAGACAAATTTCCTTTAATTAATATATAGATTATTATTATAATCTACTTTAGCTGTCAAAGAAAGTCAATTCGCGGTAACTTTTACATCATCCAAGGGTCTTTTTATTTTATTTTTTTGAGATTACAAAGGAGATTGTAGGGATGGGGAATCGAACCCTTGACCAAAGGTTTAGGAATCTATCTAAGATGCCATCAAACTATAGGGGTCTTGGCAAGAGTCTTTTTATTTAGTGCCTGCTACATCACTAGATAAATCATTAATATCTTTAGCAATTTGAATTCAAGCTATTTTGATTGCTCAGTAGTTCTATCCTCTTGATTGTTTATTGGATTCTCTTTTATTTTTAAATAATATTTTTTATTTTTCCATCCTCTTGATTGTTTGAAAAAGTCGCGTCAAATTGGTCAATGTATTGGAGATTATTCCATTTGAAGTTACAGTGGAATATATATCGGATTCTTTTTTATTTTTAAATATTCATGACTTTCAGTTCTATTGTAGTTTTTAATTATCTCTTTTAGAATTTGTCTTCCCCTGCAACACACGGTGCAACAATAGAAAAAATAAAAGAAAAATAAGGAAAATATGAAAAGTTTAGCTGATTCCATGTAAAAATCAACCAACTCTAAATTTTCATCATAGGCCCTATGTTTGTCAGCTCTCCTCCAAATTGGTCCCTAAAGTTTCTTCTCGAGTAATTTAGCATTCCAACTCCAAGAGCTTGTTTGATCCTCATTATTCCTCTAATTTATAATTTTACCAACCACTAATTTGACATTTGATTTAACAACTGCTCAACTACAACAATATATTTTAAACGTTTTTACATTTTTAATACACATTTTACCCCTCTCCTCATTATAATTTCCCCAAATAATGAGAATCAAATAAGCTCTAAAGTTCCACTCAGTTGACCCTCTACTTCAATTAAGTTAATCGTTTTAAGTTTATTCTTATCCATTCCAAGGTCAAAACTTGTCGTTTCCTCCACATGAACTTTATTCCATAATTTTTGCATGGGACTCACCATTGAAGCTTGGATTTTCTGTCCTTGAATGTGCAATTGGACCGTCCGGCACATGAACCAAATTGTCGCCACCATGATTCTTATCACTCTTTTTTTTACTAATTTCGCTAAACCTTCAATCCTACCTATCTTGAATTTTGACTGTTGATATTACTTGTATTGATAAGAGAATTTTAGCTAATATTGATGATGACAATAATAGAGCTGTTAAAAATTAAATATGTATTTTCTTTAGATGAAATCATTATAGTAAAGAGATGTGGAAAGCTGAAAGAGTAATTTTCACTCAAGGTCCTCAACCTTTCAATTTTATATCAATTATAAAAATGTATAGGGAGAATAGTTGCCCAAAAATTTTTCCGCCCTTTTTCACTTTCTAAATATTTCAAATTTTCTTCTTTTTCCATTTTTTCTAGTTTTTTTTGGGTTTCTTTTCTTTATTTTTTCCCCGAAAGTATTTTAGCCTTAATTA
Organism: Nyctanthes arbor-tristis; assembly: GCA_963692815.1. Taxonomy (NCBI): domain Eukaryota; kingdom Viridiplantae; phylum Streptophyta; class Magnoliopsida; order Lamiales; family Oleaceae; genus Nyctanthes; species Nyctanthes arbor-tristis. The sequence continues at coordinate 19,867 of CAVNYN010219529.1, forward strand.
CTTATATATATATATATATATATAAAGGAGAATAGTTGCCTAAAAAATAGTTGCCTTAATTACTTATATATTTTTACCACCTTTTTTCACTTTCTAAATTCATTAAATTTTCTTCTTTTTCCTTTTTTCTCCTTTTTTTAAGTTTTCTTTTCTTTTTCCCCCAAATATGTTTTCCCGCCCTCAGACGTTTGAATCCGTCCACTATGTTTTTTTCTAATTTTTTTCTATTTTATTTTGGGTCGACATTTGTGTTTTGTACCTATTATTAGGCTAATTGTGACATGTATTTAAGCGATTGGCTTCTTCTTTTTTTTTGCTTTTTTTCTTTTTTTTTTGATTAATTTCGATAAACTCTCAATCCTTACCTAGCTTCAATTTTGATTGTTGATATTATATGAATTGATAAGAGAATTTCAACCAATATTGATGATGGCAATAATAGAACTGTTAGAAAATAAATATACATTTTCTTTAGATGGAATCATTATAGCAAAGAGATACGGACAGTTGAAAGGGTAATTTTCACTCCAGGTCTTTAATCTTTCAACTTTGTATCAATTTTGTCCCCATTTTTTGGCCCACTAATTAAGTCTCTAACATTTCATTTATTACTGCATTATATCCCCAATGTCACTTTTCATCCCAACTTTTTAATTTTCACCATTAACTACTATCAAAATGACTATTATACTCTTGATTCTTAATTTCCACTATAGGTCCTCCAACCTTTCAATTTATATATAATTTTATCCCCATCTTTTTTTGGTGCATAAGACCCCCAACCTTTCATTTTTTTCTCCTGTTATATCCCACTAACACTTTCTGTACCTAAGATTTTAATTTTTACTATTAATATCTATTAAAAATATCATTATACCATTAATTATTTAAATAAAAAGTAAAGAACGATATAAAATAAGAAGTCCTTGCTCACTCTAATCCACTCTCACAACCCAGTGACAATAGTTGGAAATAATGATAACAAAAAAACTCGATCTATAACAGTCTCAATGAATATCAAATTCATACCGAAGAAAGTAGTCGATCTAAGTATCGCCATGATGAATCAAATTAGATTTCTTGATCTACCATACATTACCCCAAAAAAATTGATTTTTGATTCACAAAAAATCGAACATAACCCTGATACTCTAATTCTAATTTAATTTCTTATCTCTTTGTGATTATCACCTTAATTTGCCCTCGATATGTTATCCGTCCTAATCCGATTTGATCCACCAATTGTGGATCGCAAGATGGATTTTGGTGCTTCAAAAAATTTATGAAAAGGGAATTCTCCTATTGCCCTTTTATTGTCAGAAATGGTAACACTTCGATAGTAAGTTTTGAAATAACATCATTATATTCTAGGGGTAGTGAAAGGAAGTAGAGTAAATTTAAAGTGGACCGAAGGTGTTAATAGCAATTCTAATTGGAATTAACAGTAATAATTGAAAAGTTGAGAATGGAAGGTGTTAGTAATAACATAACACAACAATACATGAAGCGTTTGTAGTCTTATACGTCCAAAAAAAAAAGGATGATGAAAAATTTCCATAAACATGAAAAGATTGGGGACAAAAAGTACTTCGGAGACATAATACGATAATAAATGATATGCTGGGGGTTTACAAAAAAAAAAAAAGAATGGAGACAAAATTAATATAAAGTTGAAATATTGAGGATCTTGAATGAAAATTACCAAAGTTGAAAGCTTATATCCCCATCTAAAAATGTACTGGACTTTATCTGGTAAATTGTGTTTTTCAAGTTCCATTGGTGACTCTATTTTTGGAAAGATAATCATTTCAACAATTGGATTAAAAGGTACTAAGATTTATCGTATTGTATTGATCAATCATTATATGTTAATATATTTATCATTACTTTATATGCATTATTTATAGCTTTTGTTTTAATTTCTAGATTTTTTCAATTAATATTTTCTCTTCTTGATGGTACTTTGGTTAAAATGTTTTTAATAACTTTCAAAAAATTTTCTCGTACAACACACGGATAAAAGACTAGTTTTAGAAAAATCTACAGAACTCAAAGCAATTCAATCTTATGCTGAGTAGACAAGGCATCATTGGCTTCAAATTCAAAGTTGATGATATACTGTTGAACACTAGCAATAGAAAATTTTACTGCTTTTCTTAACGACTTGTTAATTAGAAACAAAATGACTTTTTGTGACATGTATCAAAGTTGTTGAAAGTGAACTTTTCTTTTTTCTTTCTTTCTTTTTTCTCAAGTAATAGTTTGATAAAGATTAATACTATTTATCTAGACTAGATATCAGTCTTCAATATAGTTAGTATTTTCTCATTGGATAACATGAATGGCAATTTAAATCGGGGTTAATTTTACAAATCATCCCTAACCTTTAAGTTAAGAATCGGCCGGGTCCCCAACCATTTTTTTGACCTCCTCGGTCCCCAACCCTTCAATAACCCGCGGGACAGGTCCATCTTGATGGTTTCTATTTATTTGTTGTTAAGTCCTTGGACGAATTACCATTTTACGTGCCTCATTCTCAATATATCTAACTTACTAGAAGTGTGATATGCACCGACAATAAATTTCAACTAGAAGTCAGAATTTATCGTCAATGCTCATGCACATACTAATGATCCTAGAAAAAATTTCGACAGAATCTCCTTTATTTTAACATAACCAACCTGTATCAATTTCCAATGCCAACACATCAACCTTCCACAAACTAATAATTTCTCATTACAAGCAAAATCACCTTATAGATCAAGTAATATATTAAACCAAACATGATTCAATCGATTTCCAACTATATGCTAATAACCTCATACATGTCAACCTTATCAATCATAAGATTAGAAAATCTTGTAGCAACTCAATTTCATTATGTGGTGGCTCAATTTTTGAAAATAGCATGCTCGATATGGATGTGTTGTCCAAACTCTAATTGCTACCTAAAAAGAAAATCATTTGGAAAACATGTGAGTTAATAAGTCCAGTGAGTGGAATTTTACAGTTAAACATGTTTTGGAAAGTTGAAACATAACTTTTACAAAACCTCGAATAAAACATTGAAGTGCATTTAGGAATTTCCATGACTTTAAATGTAAATTCAGCATAACATCAACATTTGTAGAATTATCACATGTTGGAAAACATCATAAATATCATTTCACTTCATAATCATTATAAAATTCACTAGAAAATATTATGAACATCATTCATTTAATAATCATCATGAAATTTACCAGAAAACTTCATAAAAATCATTTCATTTCAAGATCATAGTGAAAATTTCCCCAAAGAGTACCCAACATCTCATGATCATAATACCAAGTCATACACGCGTAGACATCAGCTTGGGCCATAGGTACCTTATGACCCCTTCACCCTAGGTAGCATAATAACCAACTTGAGCCATAGCTAGCACATAGGCCCCTTTACCTGGGCAGCGTTCATTTGGTCAGCTTGAGCCATATGCCCCTTCGCTCATAGGTGGCTTATCATTTTGTCAGCTTGAGCCATATAGGCTCCTTCGCCCAGACGTGTATATTCAGAACGTTGGATACAAATTTGGGATTTCCATGCATCATAAGTCATGTTTCAAATCAAACATTTCTCTAAAAAATTATAAAGTATCATTTCATATAATATCCATGTGAACTTTTCTAAAGACAATATCAACTTTTGTGAACTTTCATAGAAATACATCATCATATTAAAGTATTACAAGTTTCATGTGAGATCAAGCATAATTCAACTTTCGTTTAGAAGAAAGAAAGAATAGGAGAATCTCCACTCACTGGCTAAGTAGCATCCTTTTGTGTTTCATTCCCTTTGATCTTTATCATTTTCTACAACATTATCTGAAATTCTACTTAACATCTAATTCCTTTCTAATAAACTTCTTCTATTTTAAATACTCATACTTTTATATACTTTCAACTATAGTTTCATTTTCCATATTTTCTCTCTTTTCACTCGTTTCTTTCTTAACTTACCGTATAGTTTAAAATGTATCCATATGTAATATACTTGCTCGATCTTATTTATCTTCTTTCTAGCTCATTTACTAGCTAAAGAGCTGCTAGTTCAATAAATTTTATCGACATGAAATTCCCTTTTTGATTTCAAGTCCCCTTTTCATTTAAATTCTTCAAACAAGGATTTTTAAGTTTTCATAATTGGGCAATGCATATTTAAAGCTATTTTATAATCTAGAACAATGTCGTATTTTCATGAAATTCTCCTAGAATGTAGGAAACTCATATAAGTTCATCATGTGTGAAATTGAGCTCAAGAAAACTATTTTGGCAATATCAAAATATTCCACTACTTCCTAAAAATCTGTTCTCAGGTACACATTGCCCCTTCTTACAAAACTTGTCATAAAAACTCCTACCGGTTTTCAAATGGTGTCATTCAAATTTTGGATGATAGAAAACTCATAGCAGATCATTTTCCCACTTGTATCTTGCTAAAATTCAGCATATACGATCATTTATGACCTTCTAAATTTGAAGGACAGAACATGCATCATAATAATTCCAATACATGCTTGGCTTCCTAGCATTCCATATTAATCTCTTATGCTTCCTTTCATATAATTGTTTTAGACTCTACTTCATCTTACAATTTATCATAGTACCACATTTTAAAGTCTCCAATACCCACTAAAACCAATTAATAACACTATATTTTTTTTTTAACTTTTAATCAAAATTTCCACACTAATTGTTATATACATAAATATATATATCTCTAATAAGAAAATTTCAACCATAACTTCCTTATTTAACTCATATTCACATCATAAAATCCCATAACTTGAATCTACAATATCATAATGTAAACCGTAGGAATTATTAACTTACTCTTCTTGGATCCTCGCACAGTTAAACTAGTCATTAATAATCACCTCAATATTCAAACCTTCTATCATGAGGTACGGATAAAGAGGGCTACATACACTTAATTAATTCCTTCTTGATTAGAAGTCCTATATTCCTTTAAAATTTCAACAGTTTTTCGTTCTTCAAATAAATGTATGTTTGTCCACTTCATCTAGTTATTTTAGAGAATTTACTCCATCTTAGAAATTGTAGTAATATCACATATTAAAGTCTTAAATATCTACTAAAATAATAATACTAGCTCTTCACTTTTAAACATAAATTCTTAAACTTTTAATAAAATTTTCAACACTTGCTTTTAAATTTTAAGTCATTCATTACTTTCATTGAATCTCAACTTCACCAAATTGACAATTGCCATGCTATAATTCCACAAAATCATAATACCAACTCATGTATAGAAATTTCAACTTATTCCTCCATATAAAATTTCATCTTTTTTCTAACCAACTATAACTTCTTATACTAGCATCATTAACGTCAAATTCCATAACCAACTAATAATATCATGCCGTTAAAACGTGTAGTAAACAACATTCCAACTTTGTATTGCATATTCATAAAAATTTCATAAACCCCAATAACATTTACATTTCTAAACTTATATAAATCCAAGGCTTAAGGATCAATAACACTTACTTGGTTGATCTTTGCTCTCCTCCTTCTTCTTCCCAAGAATCTTCCAATTTTCTTTCATTTTTTTCTGCACAAAAGTTGGCAGACACTTTCTATCTTCTTTCTTCTTTCTTTCTTTCTTTCTTTTTTTTTTTTCTTTTTCTTTCTTTAGTTTTTGTCTTTTAATTTAGTTAGTTTGTTTTATATATACATATATGTTAAATGTGCCAAGTCCACTAGACATCTCTATAGACGTTTCATTCACTTCTTTTCTTTCTTCTTTTTTAACCTTTAACTTTATATTCGTATTTGATTTAGTCCTCACGTTTGTGAAAGTAAAAAAGAAAAATTGAGTTGTCACATTTTTAAATTAAAAAATAAAAAGATTAAAAACAAAAAAAATATATATAAACTTTTTAAAAAAATGAAAATTGCGGGGACCCTCTTTGTGTAATCGGAAATGGCAGCACAATGGGGAGTCTCTCCCACCTTATGGCGGCTGGAATATGACAGTACTTTGTTGCCATTTCCGGCAGCAAAATCGCTGCCCCGGCCAGAAGTGGCAACAAAATCGCTACCAGAAATGGCAGTCCAAGAGGGCGAGTCTCCCCCTCGGCTACAGGAAATGGCAGCACTTCTGGCAGTATCTCCTTTGGCTGCCATTTCTGGCAGCCAAAGGGGAGGGGCTCCCCCCTTATGCTACTATTTCTGGCAGCACATGGGGGTCCCCTCCTCCTCTCTCCAATTTTCATTTTTTTATTTAAGTTATATATATTGTTTTAAAACTTCTTATTTTTTAATTTAAAAATTTAAGCGATAAAATGATAGTTTGTCCAAGGACTTAACGGAAAAAGAGATGGAAATCGTCAATAGAGACGTGTCGTGCGAGTCATTGAAAGGTTGGGGACCCAAGAAATCGGGAAAAAAGGTAGAGGACTTAGCTGATTCTTAAAGCAAAGGTTTGGGATAATTTATGAAATTAACCCTTTAAACAAACCAGACCAAGAAACCATGGGGCCCCGATCAGAACGGGGCAAAATTTTTTCACCCCGCCGGTTGGCAGGTTGGGTCATGTTTGTTCAGCCAAATTGGGTCACAGGGTGTGGTGGATTAGGGTCAACCCAAACTGTCCTACCCGTGTTTAAATTAAAAAATTAAAAAATTTAAAAATAAATAAAAAAATATGTAACAAATTGGAAAAAAATAAAAAATATATTTAAAAAATCTAAATGGGTCAGTAAACAGGTTAAAGCCCTGGCTCAATCTGCCCCAAGACCCGCTCCAACCCTATCCGCCCCTTGTTTTGGTAGGTCATTGGGCGGAGAGAGGCAAGAAAAAGTTTCAGGGATCGCGGCAAACACGATCCTTCCCAAGCCCGACTCGTTGCCATCCGTACTTAACGACTAGGTAATCAAAACCAAAATGACTTTTTGTGACAGGTATCAAAGTTATTGAAAGTGAATTTTTCTTTCTTTCATTTTTTAGTGATAATTTGATGAAGAATAATATTATTTATCTAACTGGAGACCGGTCTCCAATATAGTTGATATTTTTCATTCGATAATAAACGAGTGGATGTTTCTATATGTTTATGATTATCCACACATTCTTTAATGTAAAAATGTCAACTAGACTGAACATTAATCTTCAGAATATATAAATAGCACTACTCTTTGATAAAAGACATCAATATTCACATTAGATAGAGAATCTTTATTAAACCATTATGAGAGATTTCGAGCAATACAAGAAGACAATCCACAACAATGTGAAAGATCTCCACTAAGAGCCTGGTCTACATTATTTAAAAAAAAAAAAAAAAGAAGAAGAAGTAGAAAATACATGACCATATAATATGACATTTACTCTATCATTTCAGCAATATGCCCTGGCAAGAAAAAATAAAAGAATGAAAAGAAAATTATCATTTTCCATTGATGCCCCTCCAGCTACATGAAAGAGTTACGTTTGTTATTTCGTGTTATACTTATACATCAGATGGACTTCTTTATTGATTGTCTATTTCAATTAAAACTTAAATTATTATATTTTTTAGCTAAATTATTATGGTTTTGTATTTCTAAAATGTTTAGCTATATATTCATGCAGCTCAACATCAGGGCCCTGGACCACTTTAAAGTTTCATTTATGACATATTATGATGCATGTATTTGGATCCTTGGAAAAATCCAAATACAATTATTATTGATAATATATACATATTTTAAGTGTCCTTAAACCTAATGGATAATCATCATGAAGATTATGAGACAATTAGATGACCATTAAGACGTTACTAAAGATACACATGTACAGGCAACGTGGAATAGAAAACTAGTTAGAATCAAAGACAGATGATGTGGTTTTTGAGACGTGTGTTAATGTACTGATATATCCATATGATTTGACATAGTTATGGTACCTGGTGTTTGAACATTCTTATGTTACCATCATTTGATGAAAGGTAACGTAATAAATATAGTGTGGATTATATGAGGTATATGCATGCACTAATTCCGTTTGGACGCATATAAACAATTAAACAATTATATATTGATTTAAATAAACTCATCAAGCTAATAATAATCGTTGTGAAGATTGGTCTAATAATTAATTTTACCACAAAAATGGACCTCTGTTGTCTCACTTATCTTACTTATCATTGATTGGGAATACTGAGTTTACAGTTATAGAGTCATGACTCAATACACTATTAGAGAGATGTTTGGTATTTGTGATGCCTTCCCCTCTACTAGTTTCATGAATCAACATGTAAAGTGTCCATGTAGTGGAGAGGAACACAATGCATAATTTAGATATCTCCATAACTTAGACATTCGATATCACAAGATAATTTCTCTGAATAAGTGACATTCTTTGGTTTCTCCAGCTCATTCCTCTGAATAAGTGATATCGGGGTATGTAGTGCCTTCTTTCCACTAGTTTTATTAACATGTTTACCTCAAATATGGGTCTATGAAACTAATAGAGATACGTCATCACATACACTGTTCACCTAGTGTCTCTAGATTAAAATTTTCATTATTCTTGTCACTTTTTCATATCTCTCTAGAATTGTTGAATAGATATGATACAAATTACAAAGCTTTATTTGTATGTATCTCTAACAAGTTTTAGTATTCTTGGAGCATTCGAATTTTTTCCCCAATATAGGTTTCATGTGATAATATATATATATATATATATAATAAGAATAGGGTGTCTCACATATTTTTCCGCCAGCTGTCTGGCTTTGTAAGGTTACTGATGGCATTATTGTTGACGTCATCTAATGAGTATTTTCTTTCTTTCTTTTTTTTTTTTTTAAAATCATTTTATATTCCTTTTGTTGATATATTCCCCAAAACTCAAGGAAATTTTGGGCAATTTTCCTCCATTTTCCTTTTTGATTTTCTTGCTTCTCCAATCCCAAATTTTTTTATTAAATCTTTGAATTCTTGCAACCTAATGAGGTGCTTTTTAATCCATTTTATCAGTGTTTTTTATGACATTATCATTTGCATTATCTAATGAGGTTTTTCCCCCTCCACTTTCCTTTTTGATTCTTCTTAATTCTCCAATCTCAAAATTTTTGATTAAATCTTTGAATTCTTGAAATCTAATGATGTTTTTTAATCCATTTTCTTGATTCATCTTGAGGTTGTTTCTATGACATCATCAAGTCATATGACGAGTTTTTTTCCGTTTTAAAAAAAATATTCATTTCATATTTTCCTACTTTCCCCAAAACTGGACAAAATTTGGGCCCATTTTTCTTCATTTTCCTTTTTTATTCTTCTCGGTTCTCCAATCTTGAAATTTTTTATTAAATCTTTGAATTTTTGCAATCAAATGAGGTGTTTTTTTTTCCTTTCTTGCTAAAATCTTTCTAGTCTAGTGGTATTTTTATTGGTTGTTTACACTTTTAGTTAAGAATTTGATTCTCTTCCCCTACAATTCCTTTATAATGTTAAAAAAAAATGAGGTGTTCTTTTAATTCATTTTGTTGATTCTTCTTAAGGTGTTTTATTTATTTATTTACCTTTTTTTTTGTGTGACTACTATTATATGTAAGCTGAATTTGTTTACAAAATTTGAGTAAAGTGATTGTTAAAATCTTATGATCATGTGTTTTGCGATCTATTAATTAGAATTTCTAAATATTTAACATTTATTATTTGCATTATTTATTATATTGGCAATTTTTCCTTGCTGTTACATGGACTATAAATGTGCATAAATCACTTTCTAATTGCAAAAATAATTGCAACTACTTAATAATTTATAGAGCTACTTCCCAACGTGCATATAACCAAAAAGTCTTTTTTTTTTAATTTTCTTTTAATTCATAGCTACTATATGATGTAGAATGCTTACAAAACAGGAGTTTAAATTAACTATCGAATAACTCGGTAATCAAGTACAAAAACTTAAATTATTATTTTTTAATTTTATTATTTTTGTTTGATTTTTCGAAATTGTTAACTAAAAATCTTCTTCTTTCTTCTCCTTTTTTGATATATGCTTTAAAATCTTACTAATTTCTAAAGAGTATAAATTAGTAAATGATCATATGCTTATCAGGTGTTTTTTTGTATCCTAATAGGCTTTTTTTTATCCTCTCTTATTTGAATTTTAATTTTTGCCTTTCCTACTAATTATTGTTTTTGTAAATACAGGATTGGAATCATAAAGAGACTTTGGTATTTATTGTAACTTTATGTCATGTACTTTGTTAAAATCACTACCAAATTACTTGGTTGTATATTTGACAGTGTATTTTAATTTTAATTACATGTATATTATGCTGCTGTTGTTGTTTGCTGCTACTGTTGTTGTTGTTGTTATTATTATGTTATACATATGGAAAATCAATGGAGAAGAAACTTAGAGTAATATTTTGGATGTCATGAAATTCTAGCCTTTTGAATAAAAGTAAACTGAATATACCTTAGTAATTCTTCAATTCTGGTATTTTATACTTTTCTTAATTTTTTATGTTTAATGAATGTTTCATGGATATTGACTCTGTAAATTTGTATATGCTAACATTAAATTTATTATTGTTGTTGTCTTTCCCGTGCAACATATGAGTTAATTCTAGTGACCATTAATTAATTTGCTTAGAATCAAATCAACTTTTGCGACAGCAATCAAAGTTGTTGAAAGTGAAGAATCAAATCAACTTTTGCGACAG
>CAVNYN010219532.1:0-22396 GCA_963692815.1 Nyctanthes arbor-tristis
GGTCAAGTTAGAAGTATATGGGATAAAGGTCTAATTGAACTTTGCATAAAATCAGTAAATTCAATGGCCGAATTTAACCCTTGACGAGGGAAAATTAAAACAACAATATCATGAAATGAGCTCGTGAAAACCAAAACTTGATTGATTAGTTTCACTGAATAGAAATGGGGAAAAATCTGAGGAATATTAAAAAATACAATATAAAATATAATTAAAATATTTTTCACAATAGATTATAGACATGCAAAGCATTGTGCTTCAAGCTGGTATATATAGAAGAGAAAATATATTAACGCTGCAATTTTTCTCTAAGTGCGTAGCATTTTATTATATTGAAAATCCTAAACTTTAATTTATTCTTCATGACATTATGCTATCAAAATTTTTTTTTGTTTCCTAATATTGTTTGATTTGACCATTTATTACCTTGAGCTTCTTTTTTTTTTTTTTTTATGATGACTTCCATTAAAAAAATTTTGTTAATGTACTTTAAAGTCATAAAAATATTGAATATATATATATAAGGTCACTCCCCCCTCCCCCTATTGGCTTTTTTAATAATTTTCTATCATTGAGGTTTTTGGGAATTTATCATAATGCATAGGAGAATTACATTGACACTACAAAAATTGTTCGTTTCACCACATTTTCCATATTTATTAAATTGACTATAATTAAATTTACTTAAATAACCACACTTCAATTTTTTTTTTCTTTTCCAATATTTATTATGTGCATCACAATTCTCAAAAAATTATTAAAAATAAAAAACTTATGTACACCACTAGCTAGTACCACACTGTTTCTCAGCACTAGCTGACCCCACACCACCTCCAAACTTCTCCTTCTCACCGCCAACCATTTTTACTACCACCTTCTCTTTCTTCTCTTAATTCACCACCATCACTCATTCTTCTGTCCATCTTCAACACCACCACCACCACCGCTCTTTCCCTTGTCATTAGCGCTAGCCTTCTCTTTCATTTGTCGATTGTCACCTCCACCGCCACCACTCTTATCCTTCTTTCCATTGCCATCATTTTCAATAGCAGAATCTCCTTGTCACTCTCCAAATATTTTTTTAGATTTTTAGCTTCATCTCCTGATGTGAACCCCCTTGATAAGGATCAAGAAAATCCCATAAAAATGGAATCTCCCAAGAAAGCTAAAGATTCGTAGTGTTTTTACCTTGAACTCAATCAAAACCAACCGAAGTAAAACTAGGAATAAGACTCCTAATCCCCCAAGAGTAATGGTAAGATAGCAACCAAGATATATGATCAAAATCTCAGGAGAAATCAACCCTTGTAAATTCAAAATATTCAATGGCTTTCATTGAAATGGAAGGGACTTCATAGCCTCCACAAGAGTTTTTTTTATACAAGACTTAACCCTAAGAGCAAATGAAAATGTCCTATATATAGTAGAGTATGCCTAGAACCAAGAAAATTACAAGAAAAATGAAAAATAAAAAGACAAAAGTAGGCTCTAAAAACTGAGTAAAATTCCGCCTAGTGTAGAGCGGGTGCACTGCGTGGAGAAGGTGGGTGTACTAAGCTTTATGTCCAAAAATCAGCCAAAACCAGAACCTTGAGGGCTGGTACACTGATCCTTAACGGAACCCGTACTGAACTTTCCAGCAATTACGTTTTGGTCCTTGCATTTCCTAAATTGCTCTTTTTAATCCTTAAACTCAACTTCTTCAACACAGTCGGCCCTAACTTCAATCAAAATTGATTTATGAAATGTTGAATTAACCCCGCCATCGACTCTTGAATTTCTTTGGCTTTTGATTTTGTGACAAGGCCCTCTGGCACACGAACCGAGCTTTGGCTACCTAGGATCACATCATTCCCTCCCTCTTGAGAAGGATTTGACCTCGAATCATCACCTATACCAAAAAGAGATAACTCAGACATATTAAAAGTGGCGGAAACATCATACTCATCTGGAAGATTGAGTTTGTATGCATTATCATTGATTTTTCTTGAGAACTTGAAATGAACCATCACCATGGGCTTGTAGCTTGGACTTTCTTTAGCTAGGGAACCTCTCCTTCCTCAAGTGAAGCCATACCCAATCTCTCGGTTTGAAAGTAACTTGCTTTCTCCCTTTGTTTGCTTGAGATGCATAATGCTCATTCTTTTTCTCAATTTGACTCTTCACCTTTTCATGAAATGTTTTCACCAAGTCGGCCTCCTTCTTGCCATCTAAACTTTTCCTTTCATCCACAGGTAAAGGTATTAAATCTAAAGGAGTCAAAGGATTAAAGCCATAAACAACCTCAAAGGGAAAACAATCAGTTGTAAAGTACACACTTCTATTGTAAGCAAATTCAATAAATGGCAAACTCTTTTCCCAGCTTTTCAAATTGCTCTTAATCACGGTTCTTAAGAGTTTTTTCAAAGTTCTATTTACCACCCAGTTTGGCCATCGGTTTGAGGGTGACACGTAGTTGAAAATAAAAGCTTATTCCCCATTTTACCCCATAAAACCTTCCAAATGTGGCTAAGAAATTTCACATCAGATCAGACACTATACTCCTAGGAACCCCATGAAGCCTAATAAATTCTTTAAAGAATAGGTCGGCAATATAAGTGGCATCATCTATCTTATGACATGGAATGAAATGAGCAATCTTACTAAACCTATCAACGACAACAAAAATTGATTCACTCTGTTTCTTAGACCTAGGCAAACCCAAAACAAAGTCCATTGAAATCTCAGTCCAAGGCTCACTAGGAAGGGGTAAAGGAGTGTATAATCCTTGTGGCAAAACTCTAGACTTGGCCTTCTTACAAGTTATGCACCTAGAATACATCCTTTCTACATCTCTTTTCATTTTAAGCCAAAAGAAATGTTCTTGCAAAATTTCCAAAGTTTGTTTCACCCCGAAGTGTCCCATCAGTGCTTCCCCATGGGCTTCTTTAACAAACAACTCCCTCATGGAACAATTAAGCACACAAAGTTTAGATTCACGAAATAAAAATCCTACATGCCTATAAAATATGTCAAAAGCACCTTTCTCACATGCCTCAAATATGGTTGCAAAATCACTATCATTGATATACAATTCTTTAAGGTACTCAAACCCAACAAATTTGCACTCAAGGTGGTGATAAGAGGATACCTTCTTGACAAAGCATCGGCCACAATATTTTCCTTATCTTGCTTGTATTTGATGACGTATGGAAATGTCTCAACATACTCCATCCATTTGGCATGCCTTTTGATCAATTTTCCTTGCCCCCGCAGATGCTTCAAAGACTCATGGTCGGTGTAGATCACCAACTCCTTTAGCCACAAGTAGTGATGCCAATTTTCCAAGGCTCTCACCAACGCGTGTAACTCCTTGTCATAGGTTGGATAATTCAAAGCGGTACCATTGAGTTTCTCACTAAAGTATACAATTGGCCTCTTTTCCTGCATCAAAGCCCTTCCAATAAATATCTCTAAGGCATTACACTCAATCTCGAAAGTTTTGTCAAAATTAGGTAAAGCAAGAACCGGTGTGGAGCACAACTTATCCTTAATGACATTAAATGCATTTTTTTGTTCTTTATCCCACTTGAACCCAACATTCTTTCTGATTACCCCGGTGAGTAGTGAAGTTAGGGTGCTAAAATATTTAAAAAATCGTTGATCAAAACTTGCCAACCTATGGAAACTCTTCACTTCAGTGACACTTTTCAGAGTAGACCATTCTTTATGACCTTGACCTTTTCCTCATCCACCTCTAGCCTTTGGCACTAACCACATATCCAAGAAAAAATAACTTTCTCCATGCAAAAGTGACATTTAGTGAGATTGGCATACAATTTCTCTTCCCTTAGAACATCAAGCACATATCTCAAATGTTCAACATGATTATGCAATGTCTTGCTATAAATTAGAATATCATCAAAGTAGACCATCACAAATTTGCCAATATATGCATGTAAAACATGATTCATTAGTCTCATGAAAGTGCTCGGTACATTTGTGAGACCAAATGGCATGGCTAAACCACTTATACAAACCATATTTGGTCTTAAAAGCGGTTTTCCATTCATCTTCTTTCCTCATTCTAATTTGGTAGTATTCACTTCTCAAAATCAATTTTACTAAAGATGCAATAATCATGCAATTCATCAAGCATGTCATCTAACCTAGGCATAGGATGCCAATATTTTACCGTAATGTTGTTAATGGCTCGGCAATCGACACACATCCTATAGGTTCTATCCTTCTTTGACACTAAGAGCACGGGAACGGCACATGGACTCATGCTCTCCCAAATGTATCCTTTGCTCATCAACTCCTCCACTTGCCTTTGGAGCTCCTTTGTTTTCTCGGGATTGCTATAGTAAGCTGGCCTATTGAGGATGACGGCTCTGGGAATGAAATCGATTTGATGCTTAATGCCTGTAAGGGATGGCAACCCACTAGGCATTTCCTATGGGAATACGTCTCCAAATTCCTGCAACAAATCAATAGCCAAATCGGAGAGGGAATTGTAAGTTTCATCAAGATTTAAGAGTGACTCCTTGTACACCATCAACTAAACTTGTTGATTCTCTTTCACCGCCTTCTTTACTTCACCTCTCTTTGTATAAAAACTCACTTTTTTCTTTCCCTCTTTCTTTTCTTTTCTTCTCTTCTCACTCTCTTCTTCATTATTCTTTTCATCCCCTCTTTTATCCCCTCTCGAATCTCTTCTCTCACTCTCTTTTTCTCTCATCTTCTTTCTCTCTGCATCATCTTCCCTTTTAAGTTTTATTTGGTCCTTATGAACCTCCTCCAGACTCAATGGTAACAACACCACCGGTTCCTTCATTTGAAAGCTATACAATTTTTCCTCCCATCATGTATAGCTCTCCTACCAAATTTCCAAGGTCTTCCTAGCAAGATGTGAGTGGCTTGCATAGAGACTACGTCACACAACACTTGATCCTTGTATGTCCTTATATTAAAATTAATGAGCACTTGTTTGGTCACCCTTGCCTCCTTATGTTCACTCAACCATTGCAACTTATAAGGATTTTGATGCCTTACTGTTGGTAACCTCAATTTGTCTACCATGGTTGAACTTGCTACATTAGTACATCTCGCCCCATCAATGATCATACTACACGCCTTATCTCCAACAAGACACCGAGTCTGAAAAATATTCTCCCATTGCTCCCCTTTTACCACTAACCTTAATTTGAGTGTTGAGGGATCTCCTAGTGACCAAAGATTTTGGCAGACTAACAACTCCTTCAACCTCCGCCTCACTTTCACTATCCTCCTGCTCAACTTCCTTCTCATCATCCTCTGAATATCACTCTCCATCTCGTATTACCATCACTCTTCTATTAGGACAATCCCTAGAGTAATGTCCCCTTCTTCAGCATTTAAAACACTCAACATCCCTACTCCTTATGGATGTGTTCCCGGCCTTTGGCTTATCTTTGTTACCTACTACTTCACTCCCTTCGAAGATTCATTCCTATTATTCATCGCCATTTTATCACTTCTCTCATTTCTCAAGTTCGGTTTCCAAGATGAGCTACCCAATTGCAATTTCTCATCTCCCTTTTTCGCAGATCTATCCTTCATCTTCAATTGATTCTCTACTTTTATAGCCTTATGAACAAGCTCTTCTAAATCTATATAATGATTTAGCTCTACCCAATCGGCTATTTCTTTATTCAATCCACCAAGAAAAAAGGCCATGGTGGCCTCTCTATCCTCCTCTACATTGGCCCTCATCATCGCCTTCTCCATCTCCTTGAAACAATCCTCCATACTCCTCGACCTTTAAGTAAGAGTTTGTAATTTTTGGTAAAGTCCCTAATAGTAATGATTGGGAGCAAACCTCTTTCTCATAAGTGCCTTTAACTCATCCCAAGTTCACAAGCTACACTCTAAATTCCTCCTCCTAGTAAGCAAGATATTATCCCACCAAGCCAATGTATAGTCGGTGAACTCAAGCACCGCTATCTTCACCTTCTTCTCCTCAGGGTAATCATGGTACTCAAAAATCAACTCCAGTTTCCTCTCCCACTCCAAATAAGCCTTCGGGTCACTCTTTCCTTGGAATGATGGAATGTTTATTTTTAAGCTCCCAATGTTTCCATCTACTCCATTCCTCTTTCGCCGTTCTCTCATATCACCTGGTCAATCCTATCACCTCTATTTCTTTTGACATCTCAATGTGGTTCACTCTCAATGTCACTATATAGTTCATTCTCCTAGCCTCCCTTTCTTCTTCTATTATCATCACCCCTAGGTTGTGCTTCATCCATTCTTTCTTCTAGCCTATCCAACCTTCCACTAATTACTTCAAATTGCCTTGTGATGTTTAAAGAGTTTGAATTATCTCCCTTCAATCTTGGTTTGAAGCAAGCACTGAGGGTTGTTTCATTAGAATGAGACATGATATGCTCGTGTGAAAATGTCCTCACCAATTTCTCTCGTATATCACTCAAAATTTAGAAACTCTCACACAAAATGAACTCACCACTCTAAATCACTCAATCCTCTTCCA
The DNA here is from genome assembly GCA_963692815.1 of Nyctanthes arbor-tristis. Taxonomy (NCBI): domain Eukaryota; kingdom Viridiplantae; phylum Streptophyta; class Magnoliopsida; order Lamiales; family Oleaceae; genus Nyctanthes; species Nyctanthes arbor-tristis. The sequence goes on from CAVNYN010219532.1 coordinate 6,512, forward strand.
AATGAGTCACCTAATGAATGTAACGAACTGATTCGAGTAAGTGACTCTTTGAGAAATTAATACAAAAATCAAGGGCAAAGGACAAGAAAATTCAATAGCAAGCGGAATTTCTTACTTACTACCAAAAAAGAAGTGGAAAGAAGGAATAAGGCAAGGAATTAATTACAATGACTCAAGTGATGGACTAATCCATGTACAAGGATAAACAATTTTTCTTTCAAGCAAAATTAGGCGATGGCAAGTTAATCTATCAATCAAATGGGGGTGTTTGGTGTTGATCAAATGGATTACAATATATAAAGGTCTCTCAATGACATTTCATCTAACACTTTGTGCTCAACCAATCAATGAGATATGGAATGCCAAAGAGGTGGTTGTTAGAAATTCTAAATGGACAACAATAACAAGGATTCAACAACACAATATGAATGGATTGACAATTCTAGATGAAGTTTAACAATAATAAGCAACAACACAATAAGAATGGATAGATATTATAGATGAACATTAATAATAAATAGCAATATCACCACAAGGATAGAATGGTAGACAAAATCCTTTCTTGTTTTCAATACTTTCTTCTTATTTTTTTTAATGAAGGACAACAAGAACAAAAAAGATAGGATAGTTACCAATGTTTAAATCTTTACTCTGATACCAAATGATGTGAAGCCCCCTGATAAAGATCAAGAAAATTCCACAAAAATGGAATCTCCCAAAAAAGCTAAAGATTGGTAGTGTTTTTATCTTGAACTCAATCAAAACCAACCCAAGTAAAACTAGGAATAAGACTCCTAATCCCCCAAGAGTAATGGCAAGATAGCACCCAAGATATAGGATCAAAATCTCAAGAGAAATCAACCTTGTAAGTTCAAAACTTTCAATGGCTTTCATTGAAATGGAAGGGATTTCATATCCTCCACAAGTGATTTTCTGATACGAGACTTAACCCTAAGAGCAAATGAAAGTGCCTTATATATAGTAGAGTATGCTTGAAACCAAGAAAATTACAAGAAAAATGAAATAAACAAGACAAAAATAGGCTCCAAAAACCAAGTAAAATTCTGCATAGTGTAGGGCGAGTGCAATGCGTAGAGAGGGCAAATGTACTGAGCTTTCTATCCAAAAATCAGCTAAAACCAGAACCTTGAAGGCGGGTGCACTGAACTTTTCAGTAATTGCATTTTAGTCCTTGCACTTCCTGAATTGCTCTTTTTAATCCTTAAACTCAACTTCTTCAACACGATCGGTCTTAACTTCAATTAAAATGATTTTCTTTGGCTTCATTGCATCCAAATCAAACCCAACCTTCAATGCTTCTCCTATTTGAGCTTGATTTATGAAATGTTGAACTAACCCCACCATCGGCTCTTGAATTTCTTTGGCTTTTGATCGCATGACGGGGCCCACTGGCACATGAACTGAGCTTTGGCTCCTCGGATCTCATCATCTCCAAAGCAACAATGGCTTCGCCCGCCTCTTGTATTCACCCGCCTCTCGTCTCCTGATTTTCATGTCCTTGTACTCTATAACATTAGATGGACACTAGTGAAATGGGTTTGTGAATTGTAATTGTTTTTGGAATAAGCAAAAAATTGAATGGGTTGGTAAAAGTGATCAAATTTCATTGATCACCCTTAATTTTTTGGGTTGTTTGTTTTAAAGGGATATCTTGAAAAATACAAATATTTTTTACACAATTTTTAAAATTAAGGTACATTAAGTTTTTTTTGTGAAAAAATCAGGTATTTTAGGTGTTTTTACATTGTGATATCACAATACTATAACATAACAACAACTCACCAAAACATTGAATCACACGACAATAACTCGTCAAAACACCGAGTCACAACAAAAACAACTCGCTAAAATACCATAGTCAAATCAAACATAACTCTAAAACACTGAGTCACAACAAAAACAATTCGCCAAAACACCAAGTCACAACAAAAATATTTACCAAAACACAGAGTCAAATCAAACACAACTCTAAAACACCGAGTCACAACAAAAACAACTCGCTAAAACACTAAGTCACAATAAAAGAAACTCGCCAGAACTCAATCACAACAACACAACGATTTGCCAAAACAATCAAGTCACAACAACCCAACAACTCACAAGAACAACCGAGTCATGACAACCACAATTCACTGAAATGATCGAGTCATAACAAAAAAAATTCGTCAGAACAACCGAATCACAACAATACAACAATCGCAACTCGTCAACCACAACCGAGTCTATGACTCATCAATGATAATACCACCACCCGCGGAACATGCTCGTTGGACATGCCAAGTCACAGTATACACCACTACCATATTCGCCGTAAACACTACAAATGACCACAAAAAAACTACAACTACTACAATCGCAACCATCATAAACAAGAATCTGGCCCATAGCTCGCCAATCAGACACCAAAACACCACCGTCAATTGAAATCAAAACCCCAATCAAATCACAATCGGCCAAAAAATTAACAAAAAAATAGAAGAAAAATCAAACCAAACAACTCCAAATTCACTTTGTTGTGGCAGTGTGATTTTTAATTGTAGAATCATGATCTAAAATCCTATCGTGATTTCACGACCTAATTTTTTATTGTGATTTTGCGATCTACAGATAATAGGTGAAGAGAAACTAAGCGGCGACGGTAGTAGTATGAACCTTGGTGGTGGTGGACGAAGATCGAACATAATGAGAGAGGGGGAGATCGATGGATTGATACTGTAAGGAGAGGGTTGGGTGATTCACCTGATTTTTATGGAAAGGGCATTGTTCTTATTTCTACTATCAAGTCTTAAAACACCTCTATTTCCTAATTTTTCCTTGCTTTAACTTATTTTTTCTTTTGGTTTGGACTTGATAAAGAGTGCCAACTTTTTGTTTAGGCCCGTTTATTAATTTCTTGGGCACTTTTTGTTGATAGTTCTGGACCTTGAATTCCAAAAAAATGGCTTGAGATAACAAATCATTATGGACTCTTACATTTCTTGGGCCTAAGGCGCTTGCCTCACTCACCTCATGGCTAAGCCGCCCTACTTTCTATGATTGTACTTAGTTATGGTTGCTCCATTCGACAAATTCAGAATTGAGATATGGTTACTTGAAAATTGAGTATGTTTGCTATTAGGTCACTGTGATTTTTGTCTTTCCTCTTTTCAGGACTAGGGACTTGAAGATTGAGCTGATTTTGTCTTTCAGTTGTGTTGTTTGGTCTTCTTCTTCTTCATTTTCTTTAAAGGTTGACTTGAAGCTTGAGATTTTGAGTTGGAAAATGTTCTTTGCTTAGATTTGGATTTTTCTTTGTGCTAAATAAGAAAGAGCAAGAGGGATGAATGACAAAAGCTTGCCTGTTTGATTAATAAACTCGTGCATGCAAGCATTTAGGACAATTAATTTATCATGTCATTGTATTTTTGGAACTTCATTTATTAATTGATTACACTGTTAGAGAATTATTTTTTTACATTGTATCGGCTGCTTTCAACATCACGATTGAGTGTTAGAAACCTTTTTTTTGGCTTGAAATTGAGTTTCAATTTGTACTAGTTAAGTAAATGCTAGAAGAATGAAAGGAGCAATGCTCGATTCATCTTGCACATGCAAGCATCTAGGACATCCAATTTACCATTGTATTGCAATTCTAGAACTTCATTTATTGATGGCTTACTAAGTCATAGAATTATTTTTTGCATGTGTTTGATTCATTGGTCATAGGAATTTCGTTTGTTATATATTTATATATGTATATTTGGTAGGGCTGGGCATCAGTTGAGCCGGTTTGGTTCTGGCCCATAATCGAAACTGAACATGCCAAAATCGGTCTTGGGAAATATGAACCGTGTTCGAAGGTTCTATTTAGTCTTCTCGGTTAAACTGACTAAAAAAAAGTCGGTTTTCGCTCAAAACAGGCCGGTTTATGAGAAACGGCCTCCCCCCTCCCCAAAAAGACCAAACTTTGCTAGTCCAATTCGGTTCTGGCGGTTTAATCTTTGGATATGTTTATTCAATTCAAGTTAGGTCATCTTCCTCATTACTAACACCACAATTGAAATCCTATAGTTATTTTGATAGCGACGGTTAAAAATGAGCAACTAGAATTGCTTGTTTGTTATCATTTTGAAGTTATTAGGTACACAATAGATTAGAGGAAGATAATTGGAACAACTCAAAAAACTTTTTTTTTTTTGCATTTCCTTTCCCCATCTAATATTATTGTAGGTATAGTTGTGCTCCTGTCAAATAAAATAAATAAATGAATAAAATAAGATTAACCCTACCGGGGAAAGTGATATTCTAGTCTAGTGTATATAAAGGTGGATTTTTAACTAAAAATGTATGCGGTGAATTTGGAAATCACATCAGTGCATCCTGATATACCACAGGGTACGCGAAGAATCCATAAAAGATTACGCCTTAATAATAACGCACAAAAACTCTTCTCGCTACAATTTCCATTTTCTCCTAATAATTAAACATGGCCACCGCCACCGTAGAATCCACTCCCGCCGCCGCTGATGGTGGCGCTGGCATTCTTCCAGTGGATTCAGTACCTGTTATAGATCTCAGGGCACTTTCTCAATCGGAACTGTTTTCGCTCTCCCAGTGCTCTTCCGCTGACGTCGGCCCCTTGCATTGCGACGACGAGGTAATTCCCAAGATCGACCGTTCCGTCTTCAATGAGTCCGCTGGCTCCCGCAAACAGACATATTCCCGCCTCCGCCTTGCTCCCGCCTCTTCCACCACGGCTCCTGCCCCCCGCCGCCGCACTCCTCATCTCCGCCCTGCAGCCGTTACGCACAATAATATTGGTCATTCGGATCCAGAAAAGGAAGAGACTTCGCAGATTATAGCTCTACTTAAGCAATTATTTGTGTCCAACTCAAACCCGGATGACCTGATCCCTGTTAAAGTAGATTACACTTATCCCCTCCTCCCCGAACAATTATCTTCATTTCCGTCGTCGTCCTCCTCCAATGTGGTTACCCTTAGCCAGAAGAGGAAGCGTGGTCGTCCGAGTCGACGTGAAATGCTGGTGAATAACTCCAACTCCGCTCAGAGGGTTAACGCTAATTTAAATTCTTTTGTTGATAATCCTAATAATAAGGCTTCTAAGATGGTACGCAAAATTGTGGCGGGCGAGAATATGGGGGACAGAGATAAGGATAGGGACCTGCTGAACAGGGATGGATTGGCAGTGGATTTGGTGTCTTTGGGGACGGTGGAGCATCCATACGGGGATGAAATTCAACGAAGGACGGAAGGTTTGAAAACCAGAGAGGAGTTATTGAGGTTTTTAGAAGCGTTGAATGGGAAGTGGGGAACTACCAGGAAAAAGAGGAGGATTGTGGATGCGTGCATGTTCGGAAGTGCATTGCCAACTGGATGGAAGCTCTTACTTGCTCTCAAGAAGAAGCAAGGACATGTGTGGGTGTATTGTCGGCGTTACATAAGGTTACTTAAACGATCTGTTACAATATTCATATTCTAGTTTGTTTTACATTCTGCTATGGGGAATTTATACTAGAAAAAGAGAGCTCATAAATTAATTGAGTAGATTAATATAACTTTCTTGATGACTGAAAAAGTTGGAAATCATGTCTTGATTTTGCAATGCAGGAAAATGTTTTCTGTTGCCATTGTGATGTGTGAATCATTGTACGGAATGTATTAAAAGTTACTCTGATCAGTTTTTTACTTAAATTTGTTTTGGGGATCTAAGTCTGGGAAGACTTACATTCTTCATGAGAATCATGACAAAGTACTTAGGCAAGGCAAAGTTAGGTGACTATTTGAGTGAATAAACTTGTCTGTAAACCATTGTACATGATCTGTTGCTTGCCGATTTTGAAACAATGGCTCACAGAGGACTCTAGAAATGCTTGATAGGGACAAGAAAAAATTTAGTGGATAATAAATTGTTTTTCAGTGAAAGGAAGACGTGTTCATCTATTCTTCTGCAGTTAAATGGCCAAAAATACGGGAGCTAGAGCATCTCCAATATTCGTATAATAAAGCATATATTTCGTAAGATAGAGGGCATCTTTAAAGAGGGAAATTTTTGATATACTCTAAAAAACTCACTATCCTATACAATTTATTTGAATTTTTTTTCATGAGAAGTTTATTGTTTTTCTTATTTTTTAATATCTGTTATTAAATATCAGTAACCAATAAAATCAAATATAATTTGTGTAATCCAAGAATGAGAATGGTCAAACTTATGCTAATTATGTTTATAGAATTGAGTTTGAAAATCCAAATATAGAGAGCCAAACACTCTCTAAATTAAAATGTTAAATGAGAGAGTGTTGAATTACAATCCTAAGACTTCACTCTTTAAATTAACGATCTTTAAATTAACGAGCATCTTAAACTTAAAGAGCCTATTAGAAATGCTTATATGCATTGAGTTTGTAGATTTGTAGTTATCTCTGAGTTTGTAGATTTGATTGTTGTTTATATGCGTTGAACACAAGTATAGTGTACAACTGGGCATTTGCGTCATACCACATGGATTATTTTGTGGCATGCAAGCTGTAGGGCCTGAAAATTCGAGGGCATGTGAAGTCCCATTTTGTGCATCTTCAGATAAAAGGGGAAATCTTATTACGAGCAAGGGTCCATCTTAAAAGTAATAAAATTTGTCAGATAACTTGTGGAGAGTTATTGAGGAAAGTTATACAGTATGCAGTTTTTTGTACATGAATATCTTTATTGGGTGTGCACTAATAAGTCAAAGGATTACCAAGAAATGTATAGTAATACATACAGTCACTCTAATTCGAAAAATTTCACTGGTAAAGTTTAAAAGCAAAGCTATATATTGACATTAGTTTCCTTTGGCACAAAGATAAATGTATAACTTAGATAATTTATGTTGATATAAGTCTATAATTTACCTTTTAAAAAGTTATACATTGGTGCCTCCATGTTCATATCCTTAATGATTAATAGTTATTTGTTAGTTATGTGTTGTTTTTCATCTGAGCAATGCTATTTATCTAGACTAGTGGCATCACTACATTAGGGGATGGATAGAGATGCACAAATACGTGGGAGCATTCATTTCTTGAAGACCAGTAAGAAAATGACATTAGGAGATGGGTAGAGATGCACAAATACATGGGAGCATTCATTTATTGAAGACCAGTAAGAAAATGACATCTGGACATATTCTGTTTCTCGTGCTTCTTAAGTGAACAAACTTATGTTGTTTCATGTAGCAATACGAAAAGGAGTTCAGGCTGTGGGATAGAATTTCCATGTACATCAGTGTTAAGAATGGAAGTGCCCTCCCTCAAAAATAACATAAAAGGAAAAGTAACAATGATAATGTTTTATTCTTTTTACAAAATGGTAGTTTAAATTGAAATGATCCCCGCAATAGTTCATCTTTAATGATAGTCTGAGCGTTAGAATTATCTTTATTTTGAGTGTTCCCTCTTGTGCCTTCAAATATCAATATATTAAGGCCCTATTAGGAAACTATTTCAAATTTAAAATTGAAATAGATTTTCCGAAAATGAATGGTGGAGATTTGCGTAGTATGGATGAGTCCTACGGGATGTGTGATGTTAATTGACCAAATTCTGTTTTGAATGACAGAGATCGCTAACAAGGTTTAAATAAAATTGAGCTGGAGATAGAAAAAGTGCAGCGCTTTAAAACTTTTCCCTATTCTACCACCTTGGTAACTTGAAATTCAAGGAATTCTTTCTCTTTTCCCTGTGAATGTTAAACTATTTTTCTGCATTGATTTCATCCGTCGCTTTTTACCCTATTTTCATGAATCAATTGAAGCTTCATTATTCCAAATTCACATTATAGACCATCTCTAATGTGTAATAGTTAGGTCCCGTATGAAAATGATTTTTGGAGAATTGATTTTGTAAAAACTGATTTTTTCAGAATGTGTGGTTAGGAATTAAGGTAAAGTTTCCAATTTACGTGCAAAATTATTTTAATAGATACACATGTGGTTGAATATAGTTTGAATATTAGTTTAAGTGAGAATTGATTTTGAGAAAGTCATTTCCATACAAACCCTTAATGGATCAATCCCTATGGTCTACACTTTGACTCAGAATCTTTAAATCAAGACACTCGTTAGGTACCATTTTTGCACTTATTTATCTATAGGTGCCATTGTTAATTAAATGTAATACACATAAACTAGACACACGAACCTAATTCAAAGACTCATTGAATGTGACTTTCGATTTGGTTTCCTCGACTTATCTAGAACCGTAATACTTGTGTTGGTTACATTAAATCTTTGCTAACTGTAGAAACTTTTCTTAATGCAACCTCGTTGTGGTATCTCTGCTTGAAATTGTCTTCCCCGTTATCATGTATAAATTTCCAACTTCTATGCCTATATATTATTGCCCCCAGAATTTTCTAAGTCTTCATATCGGCTTATGAAGCATATTATAGCTAAAGTAGGGGGTGGGCATCCATTAGTTTGGAAAGTTTATAAACCAAAATCGACTGAGATGGTTTAGTTAGTCGGTTTTGGTGCTTTTGTTGGTTTTGTGTCAATTTTGTCGGTTTCCATCCTACTTTTTCCTTTTCAGTTAGTTTTTCAGTTTGATCTTTCCTCCCCTTCCCCCCCCCCCCACCCCTCCCTTTTTGGGCCATGGAACCGACCGAGCGGACTGGTTCTGTTTGGTTTGTTGGTTTGATTCAGTGTTTTTGGGCTAAATGCCAGCCCTAAGCCAAATCGTCCTGCGCTTGTAACGATATTCAACTTTGCTTCAATTTTGATATATATGCACGACAACCAGACAATGTTCAGCTGTTACATCCAGCATCTGGCGTTCATAGTACTCAAATCCTTAAACCTGAGTTTATTGATATTTGTCCTTGTAGTAGTGCACGCTTCACATAGTTTATAATCTTCATGGCACTTATGATATCAACATGCATAATCCATAGCCAGATGATTAGGAGCCTTATAACATGTGATACAATAGAACTCATCTCGATCATGTTCGTAGAATGTAAAATGTCTTAAGGCTCTTGATTTCTCTTCTTTTCAAGCTGTTTTTCCAAATCTTAATAGTGTTGTTTAACGTTTCCCTTCTTGTGGCAATAATAACAATTTACTCTTGAATAAGATTGAAATTTGAGAATCATGTTTTATTTGTCCATAATTCATTCTTCGCAGTGCATCTCTACTCCCATTTCATCTTAGACTTTGCCAAAAAGTTTGATCATGGTAAAAAGTACCACATGGCTTCATGTTAGTTTTCCCTAATAGAACTTTAGAGCTCATTCATTGTGAAACTGCTTTTCTGACCGGTAATGTGATCAACTTCTCTTACAATTTTGGTAATAATCACCTTATCTCGTCCTGAATATATTCATCAATATTTAATAAGTAAGCTATGCTATTTCCGTTTTGTCATCCATCTCAAGTCTTATAATTGCTTTTCATAAGACTAATTTGTTAGGATTTTGACATATGTAATTCTTGTAACGTTCAAGGCAATGTACTTCACCTTAGGAGCAGCAAGGGACAATGGGAATCTAATGGTATTGACCATCTTCACTTGTACTAATTCCGTCCTTCACTCTCTTGTCTCCCCTAGCCTATTATGTTTTAATTCTTTCTCCCCATTGCCTCTTATCCTTTGATGCTTTATAAAAGTCATAGTTGCACAGGAAGACTTTCAACGGTACTTTCTCAAAGGTTGAAATTATTCTTGCCGTCAAATGCTCCGCCTAGAAACTTGCCATCATTATCAACATAATTGTAGGGTTTGAATTGTGAGCTGTGATGGTAGTTGTTGGAAAATGTGTCTCCTGATGCTCCTGGCCACGCTGTAGAAATGGTAACTGCAACGAGCACAAAGGAGAAGAAAACAATAATCTCATGTGGCTAGACAAACTGTGAAAAAACATGTGAGAGAACTTTATTGATAAAGAAAACCATCGAATATTCAATTCAATCATTTTTTAAATTATTTTTCCCATTAAACCTCTTCCTAGACAAGACTAGAGTACCTAATGTACATTGCACATACGCACAACTTTCCCTATTTCTCTCTAGCTTCTCTCTGTCTCCCTCTCTCTGAATTTCCTAGTTTCCGTCTTCTCTCGATCTATGATTTGGTGTATTTGTTTTTATCTCTATTGGCATGTTCCTTCTCTCATGTATGTGCTGCACTGAGCATGTTTACTTATGAACATGTTCCAAATCTTTCCTTCTCCATTATGGTAACTTGAAATTCAAGGAATTCTTTTTGTTTCCCTCGTGAATGTACAAGTCTTTTTCTATAGCGGCACCATTTATCTCTTTTACATATTCCACAAGTACATAATTACTTTATATCCAAATTGTAAGCTAGGCCCCTCATCTTTAATAATTAATGAAGTCAATCGCAACAGGTGGTCCTGTTAAATATAATATTGGAGGTTTTACCAAGTTTAGCATACTTTTTTATTAGTTTATCATTACGTTTCTATTCCTTCGCATAAGGATTATATTTAGGTTTATTTGTCTTCTTATTTACTTTACTGTGTTAATTAGGTTAGTTGAAACCCAATAAAAGAGTTTATATGCATTATATCTTGCGTAGAGGTCATTTCTGAATAGAGTGATTTCTATTCTCGAACCTGTGAATTAAGCTTTACAAAAATCTTATTTCTTAAAAATGAGATTGTGATGAAAGCTACTTGAGTGCATGAACCTGAGTTATACTTTTGTCGTAAGTCTTACTTTATTGATTTTATATCCCACTTCTATGTTACTTTTGGTGGTTTTAAATATACTGACTTATTGCTAATCTGCTTGTGTTCAGCCCCGGTGGACGGCAGTTTGTATCATGTAAGGATGTTTCTTCTTATTTGCGCTCTCTTCATTGTGTCCAAGACACCAATATGATTCATTGCGCGGAGAATAATGAGACCATTAATAATGCTACCAGTTTGGCCTCTACCAGTGTAAGTTAACCTCTTAGCATAAACTTCTTTCAACATTTCTGTTTGTGCTTTTTGTTTCTTGACTTATTCAGGGAATATTTACAGATTGCTGATGTTACTAAACAAGATGATAGCAAAATGGTAAACACGGCTTGCCATGCATCATCACTTGCTTCTACAATATCTGGTAATCATGGACTGCAGGTCCCATCAGATGCTGAGTGTCTGCCGGAGGACAAAGTAGGAAAAAATTTACGGAAAGGCATTTGCAAAATGACTTCTAGTGAGAAGGATGATTTACAGCACCACCAGTCATCTGTTCTGCTAAACCACATATACATGGATGGAGTGTCAAATGATGCTGCAATAGTTAAAGTACAAAACTGTGGACAGATAACCCATAATACGCTTGAGGAGATGAAGTTTTTCAAGGATCATATTGGAGCCACTGAGAGAAACCACATGAAGAGTGCTGCAGAATCAATATCTGGTGATGGTGTTGATGCCAATTCTAACTGTGGACATGATGGTAGAGTGGTTATATCAAAAGAATCATTAGGTTCAGTAGCCAATAATATTGTGGAAACTTCCAATATGAATACCAGTGACCATGTTGGAGATTGTGTTCAGGTTAATGACAATTTAAGAGTTGATGAAATCTTATCTAATAATGAGAAAAGTTCTCATAAAGCTTCTGTTGATGAACAAATCCCTGGTAGTATTGCTGGAATATCTGTTGATTGTTGCAATAAGCAGGGGAAAAGTTCTGAAGGGCATTCACCTGTTCGGTTCACTGATCACACAGCTGGTGTTCGGGAAAATATAATTGAGAATTCTATTACCCTAGAGGATTACAAACGAGACTCTGGCTATGCAAGTGGTTTACTTGGTTCAAATCATAATTTGGAAAAATGTGATGTTGCTGTAAGTGATGGGCATCACTCTTCGTCAACAAGTGAACTCAAACATGATGCTGTTAAATGTATGGAAAATGAATCTGTAGTTGGATTTTTCTCAACTCCAGTTGTGCAGGAGAATTGCAGTGCAATCGGGGTCAAGAAGCTTAGTAATCTTGAAGTCCTTCCAAGTGAGAATGCTGACAGCATGCCCATTTCATCAATTTGTACTGAAACGTGCTCTGATCAGAACAAAGAACCAAAAAGGAACCCACTAATTGCATACCTTGACGAGGAAGGGGTGATTGAAGACAGACTTCAAAGCTCAATTGGTGAGGATGCAGTTGATGGAAAATGTAGCTTCAGAATCAGTGAAAGCAGTTCTGAAGCGGATAAGGATGTTCTGAATTGTGTCCAGGAAATGCAATTTGCCATCTCATCAGTTGTTCCATCATGGAATGAGCAAGCAAGTGTTAAAGATTCTGGAAGTGAGGAGCCTACTTTTTTGGGGAAGGAAGTAGGGATGCAAAATACTTGTAAAGATAGTTTTCTCGTGCTATCTGATCATGAGAGGAGCGTCGGCACTGAACATTTTGGGGAAAAGGTTTGCGGAAGAGAAATGCAAGAGCCTGAGGGTTGTGTTGTCAAAAATGTCAGGACTACAGACTTATTTCTTCCTTTCAATGGTCATAATTCAGATTCTGTAATTGGCATTAAGGAGGAAGAAATTCTTCAACGTTGCTCTCCTGCATTTGGAATCAAGAAAAATATGATGGAAGATGTAATCGGGGTGATCAGTAGTGCTTCAAACTGCAAACAGGAACTATCTCTGAGTGAATTGCCCTCTCAATCTTGTACAGCAGAAGTCTCTAGTGAGGCATACAGTGTAAATAAGATCTCTTCTACCTATATGAATGATCCTAAATTTCTTGATATAGAGAAATCTAGAACTCATAAGCTAAGCCTATCCTCCAGTTGTTCGAATGCAAATGCTGATACAATTGAACAGGAAAAAAATCTTCTAGGTAGTTTCAGTGTTCAATATGGTACTGAGAAAACATGTGGTGTTCAGACAAATTTTTTTAACAATGGTAGTAGTGCAATAGAGGATGCTGAACGCGGAAAGCCTTCGGGTTTTGGTATGCTTGATTCATCCTTGAACTCCAAATCATGCAACCTTGGAACTAGTCTCAGCATGAATTATCCGGGCAGGCACTGGGACGGGTCCAGAGGCAATGAGGTGGGAAATTATGAAAACAACTTTATGATTGGTTTTGACAGAAACAATATGCACTCTGATGAAGATGTCATGGCTCATGGCATTTGGACAGCTAGTCAAGAAAATGCCTTGCAGGGTCGTTTCACTTCGACTGGATATCCACAAGTGCAATCGTCAAGCTGCTTTCATTCCTTTGATATAATGTCTGATAAGGTACCTACCTATCAAGGTCTTGTCTACTGAAACTAAAGAATCTGCTTAAAAAGCTGAGATTGAAGTTAACAACTATTACTAACCTGCTCATTTCATGGAAATCACTTCTCTTGATAGGGTACCCTTTAAGATCTTGTTTGATGAAACTAAGGAACCCTTTAAGATCTTGTTTAATGAAACTAAGGAATCTGCTATTTTACAACCACATCCACATCCTCCCGAGAAATCAGTTTCTTCAGAATCACTTCTGAAAATCACTTCGTTGGCCCTGGAGCTAAAAAGTCTTTAATTTGCTATGTTTTACACGGGATTAGATATTGTTGCAGACTGTTGTCTCAATATTTTCTTTATTTTAAATATTTGTGACATTAGCTGTACTTGTTAACTTATGAATTATATCCATATTATCCATGGGTATAAATGCCTATGAATATATATGACCTGGCATATACTTGGGCATGTCATCTTCCAAAATTTTTGGGCAAGCTAATATGTAAATTTGCATTATATAGAAATGTTTCGTCTATCCATGAATAGGTTCTGACCCCCAACCCCATATTTTTTGTATTGTTCAAATGTGCAATCATACTATATATCTTAAGAATCATAAAGATAGTATCATCTTATCATTCATTGCTCTCGCATAGAATATATGCAAAAGGATATTCATTCCGTGTGGATTACTCAGGGGACTTCTATTATTCTGCGAACACTCAACTTTCATGCTTAGTTGTATGCTACAGAGTGTGGTAGCATGCTAAACGATCTCTTAATCTAGCTACATTAGGCGCTTTCACTATTGTTGCGGTTCAGTGTAGGAATTCCATGTACTTATGAATACTTGACTTATGTACATAACTATCAATATTATATTGTATTCATACCATATATAATCCTTCAAGGTGCTTTTTGTTATTTATTAGTCTTTCCTCCTATGAACATCCATTTTGAATATTTGGAGATTGCTAAATACCTAGTGAAGAGTCGTTTCTATTTCAGGTTTTTGAGTAGTGATGGCTGATTTACAGTTGAAGGTTCAGTTTACCTTTATATTAGTGCAGAATTTGGCTGGGGTTGGTTTCGGCATTTCTAAAATTTGATCCCAGTGTGCGAATAAATTTGTGCCTTCATGGTTCTGTTTACTTATGTGATCGATTTCTTATGTGGACAGGACACTCAAGGTTTATTTGGTGTTAATGATAAGTATGAAATCAACACAAATATTGAAGGAATGCGGACAGGAAGAGCTGAACCTGTCGAATATAGTTTTCTTGGCTCAAACAGTTCAAATGCTATTCCTATAGAGTCCAATGTTTTCTCCCACAGCAGTAGTATGGAACAAGGACTTGATTCCTCATTTTGGCTGGAAAGTATTGCCGAGGGTGGGAATAAGAGCTCTAGTGTTTGTGTTTGGTGCAGAAATGTGTTCTATCATGAGCCCGTCCAGCCAGAAATAGAAACGACAGGTGCAATTGGTTCGATGTGTCAAGCATGCAGTTCAAGGATGCCAGGCCATTTCAATTTACTCTAGAATTACTTGCTCCCAGCATGGATTTTTACTCTACCAAAACTTTTTTCTTGGTAAATTTTATTTGACTCAACAAGCAATAAGAATAGGCTTGGAAAGAAAAGCAGACCTCAATCTGGATCCATTTTTGTGTTATAAATTTTTCATAAGTTGCTTTTCTTTCATTGCTTCTCTTTTCTTCTTTTTCTTCTTCTTCTTCTTCCAATGGGTATGACTCTTGAAAAGTCAAAAGTAGTTTTTTGGACCGATATGTGTCACTCAGCATGTTTGCTAAGATGTGTTTCCAAGGCTCAAAGATTTCCCGCCAATACTTTGGCACCTCGTGATAATAACCGGTGACGTCATAATTATCATTTTCTTTACATTTTTTATTTTTTCTTTTTTAAATTGGAGATTCTATATTGGCGTCTTTCACCTTCATTTCAGGGTTTTCGTCTCTCCCTAAAACATATTCGAAGGTTTTCGATCGGTCTTGCTCTCTCTCTCAATCTCCGAGTGTTCCCCATCTTGAACCCGCTTCTCTCTATCAAACCCTAATTTTGCTCTGTATGTCAATCTCTGAGTCTTCCCCATCTCGAACTCACTTCTCTCTATTGCTTCTACAGAGTTCGATTTCTATTTCGTCGTTGCTCTATATCGAGTCTTCTCCATCGTGACTCGGCTTCTCTCTGCCGCATTTGGCTCAATGTCGCTGTCAATTTTATTTGTGTCCTTTGCCCTAAGACCTAACTTTATTTCCCGTTTGCCTTTCCCCTGCTTACGGCGCAAGAATGGGACTCGGGTAATGTCTGCCAAATTACATTGCTCACCGATTCCTAATAGTTTGTTTTATATTCAGTTCTCCAGGGATTGATTTTATTTTAAATTTGTACTTATTTAGTTTGATTCTATCCATTAGACAATTTTTTTTTTTTTAATATTACAAGGGGTGGTAGGGGTGAGGATTAAAACTCTTGGTCAAAGTTGTGCAAAACTAACTAGGATGCCACTAGACTACGCAAGTATTGACATCCATTAGACAATTGTTTATTTATATTCGTTTGTAGGTTGATGAGTATGTATCTCTGTGTCAAATAATTTGTTAGCATGGT
>CAVNYN010219533.1:0-24840 GCA_963692815.1 Nyctanthes arbor-tristis
GGGGCAGCTTCCCCCCCCCCCCCACCTCTTGGCTTAGTCCCAAAAACTTTTTTTTATTCAATTAAATAATGACAAGTGTCTCATTCATATTTCCCCTTACAAATTATTTGAAAATGTGTTTTTCCCCTTAACTTTTTTCCTTTAGCTTTTTTCTCCCTATATTAGTCTTACTTTAAGAGCCTCATGTGGGAATTTATGCTCTGTTGGTCCTATAACATTCAATAAAATAGAATCAGAGACTCAATTACTACAAAGTGTAAATTTGTATATTATATGTAAAATTTACTTTATAATAATATTCATTTTGTATTACATGTATATTATTAATATTTAGACAATTCTTTTAATGCACAAAGTGTTGGGGTGACAGAAATAGTTTGATATATTATCGTCAAAAAATTAATTCATAAAATATACGTCACAACGAAAAATTTTAACATGAATAATTTGATAAATCATGATTATTGATTTTTGTTAATGTATTGAATTTTATTATTATATAATATTAAGTAATTTTTCTGTGTAACGTAGGAGTGAAAATCTAGTAGTTAATAATAATAATAATAATAATAATAATAAATAAATAAATAAATAAATAATGAATAACCCTAAATTATGATGAAGAAGCACGTGCAAGTGACCATCTAGAATATTGAATAGATTAGTCGACCAAATCAAAATAAAAATCAAGAGTGGCAGGAGTAGACAGACTGCACAAGTCTCTGAGTGACACGTATTCTTACTCTTGCCCGCAAAACATGCTTTTTTTGAGGTTAATTTCACAAAAGGTCCCAACCTTTGAGTTTAGAATCAGATATGTCCTTAACTTTTTTCGCTCTCCTAAGTCCTCAAGTTTTTATAAATACGCATAATATATCTCTCTTATAACTATTCTCTCAATTTTTCATATAAAATAATGATTATACTATTTAGTCATTTAATTTTAAAAACAAAACAATTAAAAATAATAATAAAAATAATAAAAATATTAAAAAAAACCCACCCCACCCACTCCTTCCCTTTCCTTTCCAAGAAGGCTGCCAGAAATGGCTGATGGCTAAAAAGCTGTCAGAAATGGCAACAAACTACTGCTGTTTTCAGCAGCAAAAATGGAGAATGGATCCCCCATTTTGCTACCCATTTAGAACATATTCCTGTAGCCAAAATGAGGGCTGGAAATTACAGTAAAATACTGCTATTCTGGCTGCGAAAATGGAGGGGTGGAAACCCCCCCCCCCCATTTTGGCTTTCGGAATGGCAGTAAAAATGGTGTCATTTCTTGCAGTTTTTTAACTGCATGAAATGACATTATTTTTACTACTATTTCTGCCAGAAAGTGAGCATTTTTGCTACCATTCTGACAACCAAAATGGAGGGTGAAACTGCCCATTTCCTGTCTAAATGGGCAGCAAAAGAGGGGTTTGACTGTCGAAACGGCAGCAAAAAGGCTGCCAACCCCCCCATTTTACTGCCCATTTTGGGCAGCATTTTGGCCGTCAGAATGGCAGCATTTTGCTGTCATTCCAGCAACTAAAATATGGGGTGGATCCCCCCATGTTGCTACCCATTTGGGGCAACAAAATGGGAGATCCACCCCTTATATTTTTCGGCAGCAGTTTGCTACCGTTTCCGGCGGCCCTCTTGGATGGGGTGGGTTTTTTAATTTTTAATATTTTTATTTGTTTTGTTTTTAAAATTAAAAAATTAAAGGGTATAATCGTCATTTTATATAAAAAATTGAGGGAATAGTGACAAGAAGGACCTATTGTTGGCATTTATGAAAAGTTGAGGACCCAAGAGAGTGAAAAAAATTGGGGCCCTATCCGATTCTAAATTCAAAGGTTGAGGACCTTTTGTGAACACAAAGCACAGAGACACCACACACCATCTAATAAACCTATTATGATTTTATAAAATATATGCACAGACACGGAATGATGTATATGTCACATACCCCTGGTTTTGTTATATAGCGTATGGTGTCTCTGTGTCGTGTGTGTATTGTGTTTCTGTCAAAAAAAGTACAGTCTTAGTGTAATATGGATAGTGTGGTTTTGTATTTGTAGTATTTCATACTCTGATCTTAGATCTCATATCGCTCATGTAATGTGTGGGTGTGTGGTATATATGCTAAACATGCTAAACATGCTTTTGATTTCTCAATTATTTGTAATTCGGCGGTAGAGGCAGGCACTGCACCCATCTATATATGAAATATTTTCTCAAAAGGAGGCACAAATGCACAATTATCATTTTTTTGTTCACTTTCACGTTGAGAACAAATTACTAGCAACGAAAATTCTCACTTTTACTTACTCAGCTTATAATTTCCTTATTATTATAGAAAAATTCTAAAGGGACATAAAAATCAGACATTATTAGGTGACATTCTCATGTGCCATACTTGTATTAAGTGATGAAAAGACAGCCGTGTAATCATCACCTAATGAATGTGTGCCACATGAAAATGTCACCTAATAATATCACTTTTTCATATCCGCTTAGGGCTTAGAATTGCTCATTATTATTTACTATATATGAAAATTTTCTAGAAACAGCCGCTACTTTCTTTAACGAACCAACTTAATGAGTTGAGTTCCATTACACACGTTGAGCTATTTACATGTGAGAGGTGTTTAGTTAACAATTGTGGACGATACTCAAAAAAGACTCAAACAATAATATATTGCGATAGTTAACAATTAATAAATTTCATGTAATCGACTGTGTTTTACTAACGACGAATTATGTGCATTTATTTACACCTCATAAATTTTTTTTTAAAATTAAAAGACTGCCAACTATGTTGGAAACAAATTTCTAATCTAGATAAACTAAACATCACTACTGTCCCTCATACGAGTAACGTGCAGCCTGCAAATTAATTTTAAGAGCGTATCAATCATATATGTATAAACCGGTGAATTATAAATTGATCAATTAAAAGATTATGGGGGCTCCATGGATGATTTTGATTCTTTGGGATGTGATTTTATGGCATATACGCATGATTACAAGAATGAAATAAAATATAAAGCTACCTACTTGTATATATAACAATTATTTTAATAGAGGAAGGTACAATTACACATGAAATAACTGGAAAAATCAAAATCAAACGTTTAATCCGCGAACAGTTGTTATTTTTCAAAATTTGAACATATAACAGCATTATACATTGCATGTCATCAATAGTAATATAATATATGACCGTTTTGTTATATTTATAAAATCAATTTATAAAGAAAATTTATAAAGAGTGGAAATGAGTGGTGAATATTTAATTGAAGTTTAAAATGTGTTGTAATTGTTGAGTATTTATCAAATCAACAGTCAAACCATAGTAGGTGAATTTATAAATTATAAAAATAAATTATACCAAGCAAGCTCATATAGAAGTCAAGTCTACTTTTTATATGAATTACACGTCAATCATAAAATGTAGCTCAATACATATACATTTAAAAAATAATACTAATTATAATTTGTTGATAAACCAAAGTAATAACATAAATAAAAAATGTACATGGTACTGTGAACAGTGCATTAGCTGTCTGCCACAACATAAAATCACATAAACTAGAGAAATGCAAGATTCACGCGGTTGAATGCTTCAGAATGGTTTTTGAATTTTTGTCATACTTTTCAAAAATTTTGAGAGAGGAATTCATAAGTTGATTCCTCATATCACTGTACACCTCAAGACATGGTCCCAATGACGCTTTCCGGATATTTCCCCACAATTTCCGTTGTCACACTCCGTGTTTCTTTTTCTCCCGATCACATTCCCATCACATTCTGATATTCACATACTGTGTATTGCTATGTATTAGTATCACTCTATTAGAAACCGTCTGATCATGAATCTGATTGGATAACATAACTCTTCAATTCTCAAAGTTGCTCGTTCCCCCATCTGAGCACCCGGTTCATGTGAGCAAGCCTCTTCGATTCTAAACTGACAAACTAATTAGGGTCTGTTCTCTTTACTGTTTTGAGACAATTTTTAGTTTTTAATATTTTCAAAAACGAAATTTGAAAAAAAAAGAAATTGTTTTAACAAAGAAAACAGAAAATGATAAAAAGTCGTTTTGAGGGTTTTTAAGCAAAACATGTATTTAATTAAAAACAAGAAAAATGCTTTGTTTTGAGAATTCCAATTTCTCTCTCCTCTAATTTTACAACCCTTCGCCTTCCCTCCTCTAATTTCTCTCTTCTCTAATTTTATTCATATGTCCAACAGCTTCCAAAGTTAGTTTATTTTTTTTATTATTACTAATTTTATTATTACTTTTTTTTGTATTTCCTTTTTTCTCGTAACAAACTATAGAAAACTTTCATATTTTAATCTTAGTAATGATACATTAGAACAACATATTTTTTTTAAACGAAAGAACAAAATAATTTAATTTACTTAACCAGCAAATAAATTCTCAAAATGTCAAAAAGAATATATTTTCCAGTTTTAGGTTTCTTAAAAAAGTTTTCCAAAATGACAAAGTAAACGTATTTTTAGTAATATGAAAATAAGCACTCAAAATAGAAAATTGAAAATGAATTGAAAATACAAAAATATAAAACTGAATCACAAAAAGAACGCAGCCTTAAGTTCCCAAGTAATGAATTTCCTTTTATTATTATTTTTTTAAACTAGATAATCTACTCGTGCGTTGCACGGAAAACATACATATATTTCTAAAACAAACTAAAGCAAACAATTAATTAAACGATAAAAAATAAAAGTGATATACGTTCATCAACCATATCACTCGAACTAAAAATTAACTAAAAGAAAAATATGTGCAACTACTTCCAAAATTGATATTCTATATTAATTGATCGATTGCTGAAAAATATATGTGTACAATATATATTTATTTATAAAGCTGCTTGTATACTTACTCAATTAAACTGCTTGAAAGTTGTTTTGATTATTCAACTATAAAAAGAAAGAGATAATTACGAATTTGATTACTACACTTATCCAGTTAAACACAAAGAAAGGGATAATTAAGAATTTGATTGATACACTTAGTTGATTAATTGAAATCTAAAACATCTTTAATTGCCAAAAGTTCTGCCTCAACAACTGAGAGTGGGAGATGATTAAAAATTACTATGCAAAATTAAAAGATGTAATAAACAAAATACTAAAAAAAGAAAAGAGATTAAGATGATCAGATAAATAGATTATTAAAAATTATTAATGCAAAATTAAAAAATTTACCCACCACGTAGTTAATATTATCCGATTATTATTATTATGGTGAACAAAAATAAAAATAAAAAATTAAATGAGACATTAGCTTAACATTATCATGACATCAGATTACTAATTCTCTTAGGATCTTAGTTAGTATTTTAAATATATAGATTATTATTATTAGAGTGAACGAAAATAAAAACAGAAAATTAAATAAAACATTAGCGAGATCAGCTTGACATCAAATTCCTAATTATCTTAAGATGCCAGTTTTAAGTAGAAAAAATTAACCCACCGCTTAATTAGTATTATAAATATATAGAATATATATTTCGATATATCGATGAAAAGCTGCAAAATGTAGTAGCTGGTAACGTGGCTTCGCTTCTCAAAAGTACCATGTAATGAAAGGAATCAATCAAATTGAACAGTCGAAAACATGCAGGGAACATGAGATGGACCTTTCCATGGCTGCTCTCTGCACAATCCTTAGCCCATTTTGTTTTGCCTAAGATTCGTTTTGATATACATGCAAAAAGTGAACAATTCTTCCTCCGTGCATACCCCAAACACCCTCACTATTTTTGGACCCTTTTTTTTCCCTCCACTTTTTGTTATGACTTATCAATTATCATACCATTGCCCTACGTACTTTGCAAATGAATAGCGTTTCACAACTTCTTTGCAAGCAGTGTGTTGTCTGCGATCACGTGAATAAACATCTGTCATATTTATTCTAAGGACAGAGATGATCACATGAGACGTGTCAATCGGTTGTGGTTAATGAACTATGGTTCATCACCTAGGTTTGTTGAGGCATCAACCATTGAGATGATAATGGTGAAATATTGCTGTTGTAATCAGAGAGGCAAAGGGTGAGATTTGTTGGGTTTTCGCATGTTTTAGGTGGATTGTCGGGCCAGCCCCTCAGAATTATCAGGCTAAAGGCTTAGGAACAACTGGGTTAACATGTACAAATCCTTGCAAATTGGGTAGTTGCATGCTCCAGAGTCTGGCCGTGAAGGACAAAACGAAAAAGTCCAATTTTAGGCCCATTAGGTTACCTAATCCACGTGTCTGTTTTCTTTTTTTTTTTTTTTTTTCCCTGAAACAACGGTGACATTTTATTAGTCCATGTGTATCTATATTGGTTTCATTTTTTTTAATTATTACCATACTATTATTTATTATCCTTATCATTATTATTTATTGCTTTCTTTAGGCAGGAAGGTATCCATTTCATTTCAAACCGTATCTTTCAGGATACAACTCACAATAAAATCACTGGGTACGTTGTGAGCTACTTTGTTTGCGTATCCCTACAAATGAAAACACTTTGTGACAAAGATATGATTGTGATTATGATACACTCCTTAAAGTCATTATTATTATTTGGATGAATCATAATTTTGATTTTAGAATGGTCGTCGTGTACACTTTTAGTTATTTTTAGTGAGGTGTATAAAATTTGTGGAGTGAGATATCTGCATAGCCAGAATTTGAACTAGAATCATGTATAGTTGTTGACTTGAGGTGAGAATATTCGAACCAGAAGAATTTCATAGAAAATAGCTTAATTATTCATTTATTCCTAATAACATTGTGCGTCATACTAAAAAAATATATATATATATATTGCTATCATTGAAGATTGAGAAATTCTAGCCTCATGTGTCCAGTTCATTCACGAATTAGAACTCACAAATTAAATATAGAAATAGAAAAATGTTTAATATATATAGTCATTATATCAAAGTGAGGTCACATTATACAATATAAATAGGCAAATGGACAATATTGTAATGCACGTTAGTTTTGACTTTGGATCGTGATTCGTGCAACATTATAAGCCAACATCATTATTGTTATTTTCCCCCGACAAGGAATATGGGGAACTAATTGGACTAACACAAATCTTAAAAATGTAGTACTATTGTACAATATGTTGTTACACCTCCCAAGGTTCATCTCTTGGGATTTTTGGGTTTTAGACATGGAATGACAGTGGGAACGGACCATGGGAGTTCATTCTCTCCTTTATTCATCTTCTTACCTCGATATTATTAAATAAACTTTTTTTTGTTCTTAGAATTGAATATCATTTTCTAAAAAACCAACATTATTTCTGTTTACAGAGCCCACATGCTTACATAATAACGTTTAATTTGAGGGGAAAAATGGCAGATCTTCGTATTTTGTACAAGTTAAGAAAAATGATACGCACACGGGAAAAATTGAGGATTGAACATCCTTGAATGTAATGATAGTTGAACATCGAATTCTAGACTCAAAATTTTTTTACAAACATTTCTTATCTATGTTTCGTGTAATACGGATTGTGTTCCATCGTCTCGGTATGTATATGAGTTTTAGTAGTTGTACCAAAAGCACATCTGATAGAGTCTAAACTTTGGAAGTACGTATGTTTTATGTGGGCAGGTTTATAGTTTGACTAAGCACGAGAAAAAAAAAGATTCTTTTAAGTGGGTAAGATATAGAACGCAATTGCGACGCATGCCTTCAGTAGACTTTTATGTAACGGTTCAAATAAGCACAAAAAGAAGAGTCTTTTTATGAGTGGGATTGATCAATCCGCACCACCAATTCAAATTGCTTAATGCAAGTCCTTTATTTATCATTTAAATTAAACCAGACTGTATTTAATTTACAAGTGTAAAATCTTTGTAAGTGTGTTGATATGCTTTTCCCCAAAAGAAAAAGAGAGGATAGAATTTGCACCAAAAATTCAAATTCGAATTGCATAATGTGATTTAAAATAAATTAATTGATCTTAATTAACGTATATATATGGGTTAAGACTAGAAAAATCTTTGAACTCATCATTCACTACTTATAGGTGATCGAGTATACATAGAATACTTCTATTTTTCTTACTGTAAAATCTTAATTAACATTAATTAATTCAGTACATGCTATAATTAAAAAAAAAAAAAAAGAGTGACAGAGAGAAAACACAAAAAGTAAAATATGTAAAGTTCTACAAAATAAACGCCAAATTTCTCAACAAGAACAATAACCCTTTTGTCATATTTCAGAAATTCTTCCATCATCATCCACAGAAATTAGAGTCCATCACAAGATTAAAATCCCACAACGTAAAGCAAGAAAAAAGGATTATTATAAGTTCAAAAATAAAGTGCGATTCAGAAATGCAAGAGTTGACTGAAACATTTGGGGCAATCTTCAAGGAGTTTAGGCACCATATAGTACATTAAGCATCTTCGGCATCCGGCCACCACCAGAACATCAAAATCATCCCTGTGATGATCCCTCCATTGCTGCTCGACCGAAGAAGTCGAAGAAGGAGAAAGTTCAGAAGACGAACTTTCACTGTCCAATGAGCGGCTATCATCTTCCTCCGATGAAGAATCTCTGCTATGTGCTTCGGTGGTTAATCGAGGGTCCTCGGTCACCCGCACTCCCGTCCTCCAGTTTATGTAGGATAATTCCCCCGTCTGCAATAAAAAAAAAAAAAAATTAATCAAGATTTATTTAAAAAAAAAAAAAAAACTTGAGTCGAGACTCGTGGTCTAATAGCATATCAGTCGATTTCTCATCCCCTGGTTAGGGATTCAATTTCCATCCTCCATGGCTAAAAAAAAAGAGAAAAGAAAAAAGAGATAGAAAGAAGGGGAAAAAAATGGCTGGAAGAATATATTCAACTGGTTGAGGACATCCATGCATGTGAGCGTTTTGTTTAAAGAATGCTTCAAAACCCGGAAAAGGAAAGATGCAGGGGGATCTGTCAGTGCCACCACTAAAAGCAGTCGGATAGAAACAACAAAGAAAAGAAAAAAGATGCAAGATCTGGAATTAAGGCTCAGTTCATTAAATGCATAGGCTAAAGAAGAAAATGACAGTTTAGTGATAGAGATCTTAAGGGGGCCATTACCTGTAAATCAAGGAATTGCTCCCAGTCTGGAGGGAGAGGAACATGTGAATTTAGCTCCACGGTAACTCTGCCTGAGACTTTCTGACCACGTCCAACTCCGCCACCTCGGCCGGCCGCGGCAGAGCCACCACCGATGGAAAGAGTGCTACTGGAGCTGCCACTGCTGCCACTGATTTGGTTGTGGGTCAAGGAGCAATTTTGAAGAGATCTCTCGACGGATGCTGTGAGTGTCGCCGTTTCTCGAACTGCCTTATTTTCACCCATAAACTCGAATCAAGATAAACCCAGAAATGAAAGAAAGCTTTTACAGAAATCTGTGGTGTGTATATGTCTATGAGAGAGAGAGAGAGAGAGAGAGAGAGAGAGAGAGAGAGAGATTAAAAAGGTGGGTTTGGTGTTGGAGAAGACAAAAGATATGAAGCCAAAACGGTGTAGTATTTGGCTTTAAGATATAAATAATAAAAATATTTTAGTTTAGGGCACTCAAAAGGGGGATTGGAGAAGAAGGTAGGAGGGTTAGAGAAATTATGAGTGAAAGACAAATTTATAGGAAGATTTTGGGGGTCCTATGCAAATATAAGGAATGCTTAGTACCCTTGGGAGTAAGCATTTTTTATCTCTATATGTCTCTTTAATACGAACTAAGGTAAGGCAAAATATGATGATCCTCTTTTATGCAGAGTTTAGGCATCAAAATGTCTCGTAAATAACCATCAATTTCGTATCAAGAACGAGTTTACACTTACTGAAAGAAGGCACTTCTTCTTGTACTTTGACCTTTGCAATTGTAAAAGTAAGATAGATCTTTTAAGAGCGGTATATCCCATCTAACTTGGACACTAAGCAATTTGATACTCAATATGAGGTCAAATCTACCAAGTTTCTTAGTCCTATTGGGACTCTTCTATTGAAGTTCTTATCCCTCTCTTCCAATCACAAAAATGAATTTCATTACACCTGATTTGCTCAAGACTCTTAAACAAACAAGGACTTCTAGAGCCATAGAATTGCAAGAATTAAATTAAAAATATTTAAACAATGGATTACACTTTACAAAATTTTGAAGTATATAAAATAACAAATCAAGGATCCTAGTGGTAAAACCATCCTTTTTTTGGGCTATTTGATTCGAGTTTGAGTAATCATCTCTAGTACATACTATGATCTCCACTTTGTATTTAGAAAAAGTAATAAACATTTTAGATTAAAAAAAAAGTAATAACGTTTTCAATAAGCCAAACATGCCCGGCCTGAGTAATTAATTTGAGCACTGAATTAAATGTGTAAATTATTTTGTCGTTTTTTACATTAAAGCGTTAGGTAATGCTTACTTGGTGAATTAACGTATTAAAAGCAATTATACATTGAACCTTGCGTCGTGATTGCCCGCTGGAATTAGTAGGTACGAAAGCCCGTAATGACTGTGTGAAAAGTGTCACCTTTTGATTCCCATTCTTTTTTTTACTATAATTTCACATACTACTTAGTGAAAAGTGTCACCTTTTGATTCCCATTATTTTTTCCTACTATAATTTCACCTACCACTGATATGATAACTATAGAATTATCATCACATATTTCAAACTTCAATTATCAATGTATTATAATTTGATTCTCAAAATGAGAACCAAACAAGCACACCTTGACCTAGAAGAAAAATATGTGTATTCACGTTTGATGCGCTTACATTAATTACCCTCTTATAACTAATCACCTATAAAAGTATCTACTTTTACAAGCAAATTTTACATTTGCATATAAGATTAAGTAACGTAAATTATTGGTTCACTTATATAAATCAATTCTTTAATATTACCAAGCATTCCGTCTTCGAGTAATTAATTTGAAACTTAATATAATCAAATAAATACATCTTTGAACCTATTACCAATTATTTCTCTCTCAAAACAGAACAAGTAAAAAAGAGCCGTAGAATTGCAGTATAAGTCCTCATTCTATAATGTAAAGAGGAAGGTGATCCTCAAACTATAAAAAATAACAAAGAGTCATCAACCATGAAAAATTCTCGATGAAATAGAAAGTACAAAGTGCAAAAGAATCTATTCTCTGCAATCTCTGACACCAAAGGCACTTGTTTCTTTCTGTCCATTTTTCAGACATTTCTTTCCTTCAATTATTGGATAATTAATTCATTTTTCCTACCTAGCTACCCTTACCATTCAAAGATAAATAAAATTTATGCTCCAAAGATTTAGGTGGGGGCATAACGGAGCTCATTTCAAATGGTACATACGTTAAAATCAGCACTCGTTGTCATGGCACGGGCGGAGCTGCTCAATGTGAGGAGGCGCTTATTTTAATAAATGAACTATGTTTCTCATATTCGAAACTGTTCTGGAATTAAAGTATCATCAAATCCAGGAGTAAAGGTGGGGTAGTCACCCTCTCCCCCAGACCATCATCGTTTTTCAAAAAAAAAAATTTTAAACTCATTAAAAAAATAGTATTTTGATTATGAGTTGTCAAGTTTCGACTATCCATTTTACCATCTTCTGACTCTGCAACCAAATCCATTCATAAAGACTCATACTGTCTACTTTTTTGAAAATTTTTAACTAAAAAAAAAACTAAATGAATATAACACAGTTGAGTAATCAAAAAATATAAAAAAAAAAACACTTTTAACCAACGTGTTGGAAGGCACGATTATTTATAAATACATGAGTAATACTTTAATGCACAAGTCTAGATGGCATCAAATTATTAGTTAAATTGAGTCATGTGTGCATAACTTTAATCTAATTTATTATTATTTAATGTCATGTTAGTTACCACATGTACTAGCACTTAGAACTACTGATGTTACTTAATATTATATTAAATACATTAATCATAATTTGCTTGTAAATCGAAATGAAATAGGATTTACACACGTACTTAGAGAAGATTGTAAGAAATTTGGATCTTCTGAAGATTCAATAGTGGATAATATAATTGCTTTATAGTAATCAGGAATGGAAGAGAGATGGGGAATCAAATTTATTAATATTTATTTAGGAAGTTATTTCAGTTCCATAAACTTTACAATTATTCGTGCCTTATAAACCAAAATTCTGAGACAGGCGAACACAAAAAGAAAAACTAAAGAATAAAATGAGAAACAATGAATCCCCCCCCCACCCATTTTCCCTTTTTTTTTTTCTCTTTTTACACACTTCATTAATCCGTGGTTTCTTACAACATATTTATAGGATTACATTAAAAAAATAAGGAATTAAATTTGCACAAGTATGATATTATTGTAATAATTTATAATAATAACTCATCAAAATCATACTTCAGAAAAAAAATCATCAAAATAAAAAAATCATCAAAATAATGTATCAAAGGATTTTTTTTCCTTTCCAAAAAAAAAAAAAAAAGAAGAATATGTTAATAAAGATAAACAAAATAGGAGGTTATGGTCTTATGGACATCATTGATATGTCGATATATATTAAAACATCATAACATGCATAATATCTTTCATTAATTACCCTTAAATACGAAGTCTATAGCGTCTCCCCTGCTACTACGTAGTAGATTGATGGCTGGCATAAATATTTCTTTTTTTTTTTTAACAAAAGCAAACTTATACTATTATTAAGTAATAACCAATATTGTCATAAAAAAGTTGGGCTCCTATTAATGTAGGAAGCTCATTCCACACTCACGAGGATTTGAATGGACAATTGAAGTCTTAGCTAAACAATAAGCTACCTCATTGTCTTGTCTCTTAGCAAAAGACGCTGAAAAATTCATTTTATTTCTTAACATTATCTGACTCTTTGTTTGGCTACCGCTTAAAAGTCGTCCCCATTTATCAACCAATTTAAATATTAGATTTTAGATACATTACAATACACTATTAAGCCATATATTTGATGTGATGTAAGTTTTCACATAATTTTAATTATTAACCCCATATAGCATAATTAGGTGATGAGACCTATACAAAATTTAGATTCTAAATCCATTTATAAAACAATTAAATTATAAATGGTTGCCTAATATCTCTCACGGTCAACCCGTATATGACACTGTGTATGTTACAGCAATTATTACTTATTAAAAAAAAAAAAACCAAATATTTTTGAAATAAAACAAAAGGATTATAAAAGTATGGACATGGCCATTGGACTTTTGGGGGAAAATTCGGTTCCTGGATTTGAATTTGGGGAAGGCCTAGATATCATGTTGTGGGCCGTGGGTCAGATTACCCATCACCAATTTTCCTGTATGATTAGCCCATTAACAGACTTAATTCTGGTTGAGGCCCATTTATTCACCATATATTCATGTTTTCTTTTTTTGTTTTTTTTTCTTTTGGGTGTTGAAACATATTCACCATATATTCCGTAGTCTTGTGTTTGCAAATTTCTAAATAATTAAATATGAAAAACCATTTGCTGACTATCAAAATTTTACACTATGATCCTTATAAAAAAGTTTACACAACAGAAGATTTGCTAATGCCTTGTAAAAATTACCACTTACTAGACTTCCTTGAGTACTATGAAATAAATATGATACTCCATCCGCCCCACAAAGAAATTGCCCATTTCTTTTTTATCTGTGTCAAATTATATTCTCATTTTCTTGATTAATTTTAAGTTTTCTAATATACCCTCATTTATAATATATAGTCATCAACAATAAAGAAGTACTAAGGTGAAATATTAAATAAATCAAACGGTATATTATGAAATATACTATTAAGTTGTACATTTTCAATAACATTAATGATGATTTCTTAGTCTATGTAAAAATAAAAGGGAATATCTTTGTGGGATGGATGGAGTATATTACTATGATCCTTAATGCATTTACAATGGGTAACAAGTAGGTTAGGCAAAAAAACATGGGCCTGAAGGGGCTATGTGAACTAGGCCTAAATAAACTCGAACCTAACTAGATATTGAGTGAAAATTTCAGGTAACTGAACTTGAAACCAAACTGGGTTGGGTGGACTACAAGTTTGGATTGGTACTCGAAAAACTCAAACTTTTTTTTTCACTCCCAAAATTTTTAAATATTAGTTTCTAACTCTAATTCTGCCACAACTCACAAAATTACATTCAATTCACAATCACATATTCATTACACTTGTCTTATTCAAACACACAACATATTGACAAAACCCTAGATCGATGCAAGGGATGAAAATTTGAAAGAGAAGAAGGAAGGAAATTGACAAGTCCAAATAAGAGCTATAGCCTATCTATTATTATTCAGTCTATTTTAATAGAAAAAAACAGAAACTTGAAACTTCAATCGTTACTCTACTTTGCAACCATCAATGCCATCTGTCAGACTACGTCCTTTGGATCTATAGCCCTAAAATAAACTAAAATAAACGCCAACCACGGTGACACAAAGGGGCTGGATTCTTAGGTTCACACACCACTGTAACGGATCTCAATAATTAGTAGGAATTTTACAGAGGATCAGCTTAGAGGTGTAACTATATCCCTACTCAGTTTTTGCCCATATATGCCCCATAGAGCTTATTGGAATCTAACAACCCATAAGATATTAAGGAAGAAGAGAGGGAATTAGAAAGACATTGAGAAATTTATACAAAAGGCTTATTGAATTACTTAGTGAACTCTGGGAACTCTACCTTTCAAGGCTACAAACACACTTCTTATATAGGCGAAGGATTGAGGATACAAACAAACGAGGGTGATGTCACTGCATGCGTTACAGACTCAATAATTCTATAAAGTGACCAACATGTGGCCTATAAACTTTTATATGTGGGAAGAAAATACATATAAGTGCCAAAACATTACGGCTGACATACATGACTCATACAGACAAATTACTTTTACAGACACACAAATTGAGATTCTTTTAGATAATCCTTGGGATAAGATTGTGGGGTCTCTAGGTTTGCTCCTAGACCAGGAACATCTAGATCATCCAGATCTGAAGGTTATCTAAAGCGTTTCTACCATGGTTGATTTTCTGACTTCAAGTGCTTTTGTCATATTTGATTTTCCAATTTCTTGAGAAGATCATGATCAATTGGTTTGGGTCTTGGAAAGCACAGTTAGTCCAATGTGATTCTGGTGATTTGTTTTGGCTTGTTTTCTAGACAATGGAAGAAAAACTTTTGGAATGACTGGTCCAACTTCTGTTGAAGGAGTATTTGCTTGAAAGAGTTTCTTTCGTGCAATTTTACCTTCTTAAGTCCTTTGAGGATATTTGCCAGTTATACTTAAGCTTTGAGATGGTCTGCCCAAGTATAACTGGTTCTAGAGAATATCTTCATCAAGATCAGTTTTTAGTTATTCCATGTGTTTTGATTCTTGGCAGGGATTGTTTATCTTTGTTGCTCCTATGGCTCTATCAAATTTGCTCGTGTGGACGTCAATGTCTCATTGGATCCTTTCACAATATTCTCTTGGCAAGAATTTCCATGGTATATCATCTTCAATTCTAGGCCAGATTTCAAGATGGATGGTTTGGTTTATTTCCACCATTTTTCTCTGAAATTCTCTGAACACCTTTGGATAATTTTCCCAATCTTTGTAAAGGTCAAAAGGGAATAGAGAATACTCTTTAACATAAGAAAAGTGATAATATATATTTAGTTCTGTAAAGTATCCTTGTCTCAGAAAAATCAGAATGACATGCGGATTTTTCACAGAGGTTCTGAGGTCCTTGTGTTTGAGGTAATAGGCTTCAAAGATTTTGATCCAGTGATCAAGTGGATAAAACCATTCAAAGAAAGTTTTGGCATAATATTTCGATGTAGTGAAAACATTTGAACAAATCTTCAGGTATCTGAGATGACTGGTCATTTTGAAAACAGGAAAGCTAATGCCGATTTGATATAGGTCCAACAGATACCATAGGAAACACAGTAACTCCTTGCAGAATATGAAATTTTCTGAAATCTCACGAAAACTACTATCCTTGAAGTGATTATACCGGAATAGTGTGAGAATGAGATAGTCTGGATGAAAGCCTAATCCACCAAGAACATCAATGTTATGTTCCTGAATTAAGATAGACTGGTATTTGAACAGAAGATCTTTGTAGTGAAGGTAGTGAAGGAACCTTTGCTTTAATAGTCTGGATAGCTTTTGTTTGAGCTGAAGACCACGGAGAAGGATGTTCTTGATCTTATCTTAGAGTGGCCGGATAATAGGGGCTAAATGATCCACAAATTTAGCCATGTAGTTGACAATGCCAAGAAACTTTTGGATTTCTATTTTGGAAAGATTTTCGTCTAGGAAGTTGAGGAGTTCTTGGCCAACATAAGGATGCAGAGACTATTAAAAATCTTTAATATGAATTCCTAAGAAATTAATTTCCTTAACTCCAATCACCATCTTCTTTTGAGAAAGTATAATGCCATAATTTTTGACAATATTGGTGAATTGAGACAATAACTGCTTATGAAATACTTCATCTTCTGAGAAAAGAAGAATGTCATCAATATAAACTAGGGTAGTATGCAAGAGAGGGTCAAAGATCCTTGTCATGGCCTTCTGAAATAAAAGGGCGTTGTTTTAAGACCAAAAGGCAAAACAGTCTACTAATAGTGGTGATTTGGAATGCAGAAAGTGGTCTTATATTTTTCTTCTGGAAGAATTCCCAATTGCCAGAATCCTGCTTTGAGATCAAATTTTGAGAAGATTTTTGCCTTGGACAGATTAGCAAACATAGTTTTTCTGTCTGGAAGAGGAAACGTTTCATCGGCAATGAGAGCATTCAATGGCTTATAATCAATGACTAAACTGAGCTTTCCTCTAACTCGTTCACTTCTCTTGTTAACATAAAACGCTTGACATGCCCAAAGAAAAGTTGTAGGTTCAGCGAGTCCTTATTGCTGTAATTGGGCTAGTTCTTGAATGGTAAGTTAGAGGTGTTCAGGTTTCAAACCAAGGTGACTAGCTTTTATCATATTGATATCTTCATTTTTCTTAAAAGGAAGAGAAATGAAGAAGTCTAGGTTTTTCCAAAGGGGCTTAGTGCATTTAGTGAGGAAATCCATATAAGATTCTGTACAGCAATCTCGGGTAAGAGTTTCGGTGATAATTTGGTATGGTAATAATGAGAAATGTACTCCTAGTTGAAGGTATAGCACATAATAGATTTGAACCTTAAACCATATGGTAGATGTATAACTCGTTTTTGCCATAGTTGCTGAATGATATCAAACTGTATCACAATATATTTTCCTGAAGAAAAAGAGCCAATAAATTTATGATAAAGGCTTAATTCTGGAAAGATTTGAAGCTTGATAGGTTTGCTGATGAGCTCAGTAGTAAAGTAACCACTTGCAGATTGAAAAATTTCCTGGTGTGATTTCCACATATATGGTGGGAGAATAGCTGGACTGAGAATAGAACAGGTTGTTGTCGTATCAAACAATCCAATCAGAGTGATCGGCTTTTTATATTTTCCTGGAACAATCTGCACCTTGATAATTGGAATGGATAAAGAAAGAGAAAGATTAACAACCTGGATGCCATAGCATTCTGAAATGCATCTAAATCCTCATCTAAAGAATCATCATAATCAATTGCAAAAAGTGTTTTTGGAGACTGCTCATCTTGTTCTGGGAACAAAGATTCCAGGTCTTCTTGATAATTTGGGTCAATTTTAGTAGCAACAAAAATTTGTTGAAGGATTTTATCCTTCTTTTTGCTAGAACAATTTTTGGCAAGTGATCCTTTTTTTCCATAGATGAGACACTGGTTTCCTTTTTTCTTGGAGAATTTTCACCTGAAAAACTTTCTTCTTTTCTTTTTGAAAAAAGGCTTGTCAAATCTTTGCAACTTAGATTTGAAACATCTTCTGTGGAACCCTTTTTTTGTAGAACAGTCGCAATCCTTCATGGCATGCTTGCATTTGACTTGCACGGTTGGATTAGTATAGGTAATTTTCAAATTATTTCCTGTTGTATTGATATCTTTGAGAAATTCTGTTTGTATACACAGCTTCTTTAGAGTTTTCATAACCCATCCGTGAAGTTCACCAAAAGATGTTTGCTGTAAAGTTTGCCCTTGAAAGAGTTTCCTGTCCAAGAGGATTAGGAAAAGAATTCAGATAAGCTTGTTTGACATTAGCATCATCCATTCCTCCAATAATGTAATATCTCCGGACTGCATTTTGGAAATGTTTCTCCAGATCCTTGGGCTTGTAAAAGCAGCATTTAAGTTTGAAAAACTCTTCTCGAGCAATATCTTTAAGGTGATTTGTCTTTCCACAGAATTCAGAATATACAACTGAAAAGAAAACATCAACTGTTGATAGCTACAAGAGTTGTCTTTACCTGTATTCACCAAGATTGATGTACCGATCTCTAAGAAATCTAGTAAATCGAGTTGCACAAGCTCGGATAACCATAGCATAGGACACATTGGGCTTCAATAATTCAGAATAAGCCCATGCTATCATTTCATAGACTCGATTCTTCCAGACTGAATGAGGGATATCATCAAAAGTGAATTTTGTTAAAGAATTTGCTGTTGAAGGATAAGCAGGCTGAAAAGTTTCAACACTAGGACTATCTTCACTTTCATCAATGATTTCTTCAACAAGAGGTTTAGTGGCACCCGTAGGTTGCTCTTGACAGATGCTTGAGCCTGATCCGATATAAAAAGAGGGGGACAATCTTCATTAGAGAGATCATCAGTAGGGATGGCAATGGGTCGGGTTCAGGACAGATTGGGTCCCTTCCACCCTGACCCGCGAAGTTTTTTTCCCGCGCCGCCTCATCCCGTGACCAGCCAAAATTTGGGACGGATTGGGTCTTGACCTGTTTAGTGACCCATTTAGCTTTTCAATATATTTTTTATTTTTTCCTTCATTTATTTATTTATTTTTAATTTTTTAAATTTAAACAGAGTAGGGCACTTTGGGTCTACCCTAACTCGTCCAGCCCCGCCCCGGTCTGCCAACCCGTGGGGCAAAAAAAATTTGCCCCTTTCAGCTCAGGGCCCCATGGGTTCTCAAGCGGGTCGATTCAAATTGTCATCCCTAATCATCAGTGGAACATCTAGAAGATTTATCAGAGGATAAAGTTTCTTTGATAATAGGGAAAGACAGAAGATTGTTCTGCAAGGTTTGGTGTAAAAAATCTGAAATGGGATTTTTGACCATTATTTGTACTGATTTAGGGGTAGAAGAATCATCGGTGGCAGAGGGAAGAGGCTGTATCGTAGGTGATTGTAATTCAGGAGGCTTAGGAGTAGTTTGCGTTGTTTGAACTGGTTTTTGTACATATCTGGTTTTTAGTTTGGGAGTCCTTAACTTTCTTTCACATTCTTTTGGAGTAAAGAAAGCTTTAGCAGAACAAAAAAATTCCTGACTCAGTTGATAGGGTAACTGGTAAAGGAGTTGCAGATACTGAAGGATAGTATGGTATAGAAGGTGGTACAAATACTGCTGTTTGGCGCTCCAGAGAGGATAATTGTGTTTTAAGTGAATGAATTTCCCTTTCCTGAGAGTCAAAAGGTAATCTATTTTCAAAAAGGCTCATGATTTCATTCTGGAGTTATATTTTTTTGTCTACAGGCTTGTATTGGAGTAAGTATGGTTTAAGCTTGTTGATGAAGGGTTTCTTGAATCCTCTGTTGACTTTGATCAATCTTTTTTAACAAATTGTTTTAGCGTAAAGCATTTTTAGACTTTCAATTTAATACTGCTTCAGTTAGAGAGAGTTGTTCTATAGATCCTTCTGATCATCGAGAGGTTGGATTTGGCACATTCCAAGAGTGCGAAGACTGATTTTTCTCAAAAGATCCCAAAGGAAGGAAATCTTCTTGAGGAGATGGATAGAACATATAAACTGTATGAGTAACTAGAGACAAAGATGGACTAGACCAGTCCCACCTTTTATGAGACGGCTCATATTCATCATTATCTTCATTCCATCTAGTGAGAATAATGGATTTATCATTCTGTAAAGGGTGAGTGTAGAGGGTTCTCCAAGGAGACTAATAGTTGGATCATTCTAGTACTCAAAAGCTTGATGTAGTTGCTTTTAAGATTTTCCTTTGTTTTTCCTTTTAGACAGCCGATGATTAGGATCATCTTCATAAGGATTAGTGTCTTGGAGACAACGAGGACAGGGACATACATCTCAATAAATGTGTCCATCGTCGTCAATTCTGTCATAGATCGGTCTATCATTAGCATCAAAAGCTTAAATAGGAACGACTTCATTCTCAAAAGAGAATTGAGTGGGAAAACATTATGACTTCTTGGGCTGCGTCTTCCTTTTTCTGAAGTAGATTTCCACTTTTCTAGTGGATTTCTTCAGAAATAATGGCTTGCTTGATTGAATAGGTTGGGCATTCTTGTTGCCTAACTGCTTCTGTTCATAACTGGTAATCCACGTTTTTGGGATGAACTCTATTAGCTCAGATTGAGGAATCTGTCTAGGCACATGTGTGCAAGAAAGCACATGATCTGTATCCACCTGGATAAAAGAGCATCTTTTGTTCCTGAGATTGCAAAATCAAGGAAATGGTTCTGGATCTGGTACACCATCTGATACTACATAGTGGTGGCATAAATTACAGTAGAGGGGGCTGCTTCAACAATCTGAACTTGGATTTTCAAAGCATTCATCAACTGTGGATTCATAATGGGCATGTTGAAGTTTGGAAACATGGTGAACAAAATAGTTTCAGCATTAAGAGTAGTTTCTATGGTTGCTATACAGGCATGCTGACAATCAGCATAGCGAGTATCCAGCAAAACAATCTTGGAAACTATTGGTAAACCTTTTTTGCCATGGAGAGTAAGAGCAATTTTTGACAGCACCAAAGTGGATATAAGTATATCCGGCTTATAACCATTCTTTAGGGAGATGAGATGAAATCTCCAAGGTAACCATCTATTCTTGCTCAGTGTAGTTAACAAATAATGATCAAATTTTGAAGCTTGGACATATTCTTTTGCCTGAGACTTTGACGGAGAAACTAAACTTTTAACAATCCTGGTAAGAGAATGTTTAGGCTTCATATATGCAAAATATGGATTTACAAGTGGAATACTAGTAAGGGGGACCTTATCGTCATCAGATAAACATGTGAGTTTATACAAATATTCCATCTTTGAAGAGTTGGATATGTGAAAAGAGGAAGCTGGGGTAAAAGAACTGGAAGATGAAGAGGACATATTCATGAGGATTTCTTTCTTTAACATCCCTAAATTCTAGTTGAGGCCCATTTATTACCCACATATTCTTTTTTTTTCTGGAAACATATTCACCGTATACTCCATAGTCTTGTGTTAGCAAATTTCTAAATAATAATTAAATATGAAAAACCATTTACTGACTATCAAAATATTACACCACGATCCCTATATAAAATTTACACAACGGAAGATTTGCTAATGTCTCATAAAAAATACCACTTACTAGACTTCCTTGAGTACCATGAAATAAACATTATACTCCCTCCGTCCCACAACGATATTCTCCCTTTCATTTTTTATCCGTCTCAAATTTTATTCTCCTTTCCTTAATTAAGTTTTAAGTTTTTTAATACACCCTCATTTATGGTGTATAATGATCAACAATAAAGAAGTAGTAAAGTGAAATATTAAATAAACTAAAGGGTATATTATAAAATATACTGTTAAGTTGTACATTTTGAATAACATTAATGATGTTTTCTTAATCTAAGTGAAAAATGAAAGGAGAATATCTTCGTGGAATGGAGGAAGTATATATTATTATGATCCTTACTGCATTTACTAAGTAATGCTATTTATCTAGACTAGAGATCGGTCTTCAGTCTAGTTGGCAGCACTATATTGGAGGATGGGTGGAGATACATAAATACATTGGGGTATTAATTTATTCAAGGGCTAATACAAAAATGACAATTAGACTAAATAAATAGAATTATTCATTTACAATGGGTAACAAGTAGGTTAGGCAAAAAACATCGGCCTGAACGGGCTATATGAACTAGGCCTGAATAAACTTGACCCTGACTGGGTATTTGAGTGAAAATTTTCGGGTAACTGAACTTGAAACCAAACGGGGTAGGATGGTCTTCCGATCTATTCGAATTTTTTTTCCACTTCTAGAATTTTTAAATTTTAGTTTCTAACTCTAATTTTGCCACAACTCACAAAACTACCTCATTACGTTCACAATTACATATTCATTACACTTGTCTCATTCAAGCGCACAACAGAACCACAGATCGATGCAAGAGCTGAAGATTCAAGAGGGAAGAGGGAAGGAAATTAACAAGTCCAAAAAAAAGCTATAGCCAATCTATTATTATTCAGTCTGTTATAGTAGAAAAAAAAAAACAAAGACTTGAAACTTTGATTGTTACTATACTTTACAACCACCAGTGCCATTCATAAGACTACATTATTTGGATCATAGTTTCATCATATTGTAATTCTTTTCTCTGCCTTGAATTTGGTTTGCTAGAGATGAAAATTGATTTTTTTTTAAATGCTAGTTACTTTTGAATTCTATATTTGATTATTTTTATAATGTACTAATTTGTTTGGCCTTTCTTGTTGGGGGTTACTAGTTTTTGTATACACACTGTGGTGAGTATAAGACAAATTATTTTTTACTTTTTATTTGAACATATTGCAAGTCTAAGGTAAAGACATATCTGTCTCCAACTTTAGAGACAGATCTGTCTAGGTGACGCTGACTGACCGCTACTTAAAAGCGATGTGGCCGCATGGAAAAACCATGAGGCCGCACAGGCCACAAGACCGCACATACGGCCGCACACGCTAGTGCTGTCGCACCTCCAAGGTAGTGCACCAATATGTACGGCCGTATGGATTTTCCATGTGGCTATACAGCTCCAGGTGGCGCCCAGTCAACGTTACATAGACAGATATGTCTCCGAAATAGAAGACAAATCTGTCTCTATAGAAAGACTTGAGTCTAAGGTAAAAAAAGTATAAAATTGGAATATAAATGAAGCCAACTAACTGAACATAAGTGTCTAATTGTTAGATTCACTACATTAGTGTCTATTGTCAATTTCGCTGAAGTGTATTTTATCCTTTTTTTAAAAAAATTTTAAGTTGTTTTTATCTATTTTTTAAATGTATTTTTCCATGTTTAGGCATTCATATAATATGCGTTAAATACTCAAACAAAATCAGAAGTATTCTAAACTGAAATGGGCTTGCCGTATTCAAGAAGTAATTCGAGCCCGTATTTAAATATTTGGTCTGATCGTGATCATTACAATACTTGTGTGCAAAACCCAAACGCGGAACGCCCATGCGCAGTAACAAGTATACAAATCGAGAAGAGGAAAAAAAGGGAAAGACTTGGAATAACATGAATGCATACAATTGCTAGGCTCGTAATCACTCCTCAAAAACTCAAGTTCAAATATTAAACGAGTAGTTCAAACGTGCGTTGCACGTTGTTTGTATTAAAGAAATCATTTACATAATAGTATAATATATTTTTATTTTAAACATACATACTAGCTAAAAGTTACTACAATAAAATAACTTGTTAAGATATGATATATCTTTATTGGCCTAAAAAAAGTAAAAAGAAAAAAAAGTATGAGCCAAGACTCACATCGTCGGATGGCATTTGAGTATGTTTCCCACATCCTTCATTAAAGTTCAATTCTTTCTCTTTACAGCTCTTTTGTCATAATAAAAAAATATCCTTTTTAGATTATCATTATTATACTTGGAATTAGAATGCTATTAATTATGGAAATTTAAAATTATTATTTGATTGAATATTTATCTTTACTTATTATGTTTAAGCTAACATAACATTATTGTATAAAACAAATAATAAATATATAAGTTTATAATCATTAAGAATGTTTTAAAATTGTTTTCTAAATGAAATGAATTTATTCACGAGATCACAAAAGTTTCATAAGAATGTCATTACTAGCACTAATAAATTTGATTAAATTGTTGAAAACCCAAATAATTAATGGAAGAAAGTTTTAAAAATTTAAAACAGTTAAAGTATTTAATTATTTCTAAAAAATTAATATCCAATAAAATATGCAACTGAAAATCATACACATCTTCAAATTATTTTGAATAAAAATATTATGAGAATCGAACGATACTTTAATAATTGTATATACCAAATGATGATAGTGATGCTTAATTTGCAATAATTATCAATGTTAATAATAATTTTAGGTGAATTATGTCTAATAAACCAAAAAAAAAAAAAAAAGAACATGTAAGTCTAATTGTTTTTTGTTTTGAAATTAAGAGAATTGTACACAATTTGAACTTTTCTTTTTAACAAAATTATAGGGGCAAAGGTCCCAAAAAGGGGAAAAAAATACAGGGAAAAAGTATATTAATGTTCGTGTAAATATTTTTGTTAATAGAAGAACATATTTTAAATTTTAAATAAAACTAAATGTAATAAGTTTTTCCTTTAAGTTCAAATAAAAGAAATATAATAAAAACTTTGTAAGCAAATTATATTCATTTAATGAAAAAAAATTATCAACTCAATAAAAATAAAAAAAGGAAGGGATAGGTTTTGAAGTGCCGCTGCATCGCCAACCCCCGGTTGATTAACCATCGATCGGTGCACTCGTCGGACGGTTACGATGTGCACTCATAGTGGACAGTTATTGTGGCGGCGCGGACGACAGACATGGTGGATGGTTATGGTAGTGGCACTGTCGCTGGTTATTGTTGTGAACGTCGTGGTGGTGGAGAGTTATGGCAGTAGCGGCGGGTTATGGACTTAAGG